>JXCR01098703.1:51200-103500 GCA_002079205.1 Phalaenopsis hybrid cultivar | reverse complement strand
GTTTTTATGGCCTATTCTGAATCCACAATGCCTCGTCTGAGTATTTATTTTTTATATGCATCCATACCAATGTTAACTAGTAGGGTATCTCTGCATTTATCAAAGAGAAAACTGTCCTCTATGCTAAGGGTAGGTTCACTAACTTGCTTAAAAAATGCTTTAGAAATGTGTATTATTGACACCTTTTATTCTATATAAAGATTTAGATGTAACCATGCATACAACTTTAGCAAAATAATGAGTACTATGACTTGTAATTGGTCCCAAATGACGACTTAATCGCTTTTCAGTGTGCATCATTTGTTTTGATGTATGCAGTGCAAATGTTAAGTTTATATTCCATTCGAGCAATAATTTATCTCACTTGATATCCAATTGTTGACGAAGGATTGATGTGATATAATGCCACATGAAATTTGAAGTGCTCTTATGATGACTAGCATATATAACTCAATTCATGCATGTAGGAAGGTTTCTAATTGTAGAAAATTTTCATACATTATCTGCATGTTGGCTCTTAGATGCATGTAGCTGCAAGTTTTATGACCGTGATGGATTGTTGTGTTATGTGCATTCTATAGTAAATCAATTTTTTTTGTACGTAATCTTTCCGTGTTTTACATATTCATGATGGACCATCCTTCCAACTCACAATACAAGTGATCTTTACTTGCAAAATTCTTCTTTTTCCTGAGTTGCGACTAGGTCTGCCAGTGGATCATCAAGTCATATGCTACATCCCACTTCATTGTCGTGCAGTTCTTTTGGACGAAGTCATTGTTTGCTACCGATGAGTTCTTTTGGACGAAGTCATTGTTTGCTACCGATGAGTTAAATGCATCAGTATTTATCAATGCATGGTGGCATTGTAAATAACAACCATACAAAACTACGTTATAACCATACTCTATTCCACGACCACCATCACCTTCTTCTGACTCAAAATTTCACCTGAATCACTATCCATTATTCTGTATGCTTTTATAGTATAATTTATTTGTTCATTGTGTAAGGGATGTGGCACAACTACGTCTCTATTAACGTATGGCAGGAGCATGTGCAGTGGTTCAAAGCAGTAAAAACTGTAGCCAATTTGANCAGGTCAGTTTTATTAAGAATCATTTTAAGTATCCTATGTTTGGCACAAAGTTTCTTTTGAGATTTGAGTTTTTGGGTTTACAAATGAAGATTTTAGAAAAAGCACTTTCTAACATGAAGCTGTAATTTGTTCTGTAGCCATCTTGATTCCTATTTCATTAAAATTTGCCCAATTTGTCTCAGTTTATTATTTGTACATTTTTTCATCTATTGCTGCGCTTTGTTTTGTATTGTTTTGTTTTGTTTTGTTTTTTTTTATATTTTTTATTATTTTTTATTTTGAGAAATTTACATATGCACCACACAATTCCTATAAATTTTCATATCTAAAGTTCGATATTTACATTTATAATACATTGGTTTCTTATACCTATGCATGAAAGTGTATATATCATTTTCAAGAAGTTTAAAATAGTGGTATTTTTTATGTGATATTAAATATTTGAGTGTTATGCATATAAATATAAAAATTTAGGTGTTAGATATGTAACTACATAAGAATTGCGTGGTATGCATGTATATTCCCCCCCCCACCTTTTTTTTTCTTGTAGGAGGTTGAGTTGGTTGGGGTTTTCAACATTTCTTAATTTCTTATCATCCTTTTTTCTCCCTTTCATTGAGCACATGAAATAATAATGCATATTAGTATATCAAATCACGTAAATTTCCCACAACATACTTCAATATGCAGAACATATAGTAATATTTTGTGCAATATAAAGGTTATAATCGATTCATGCTATGCTTTTTTTCTTGAGAAAAAAAATGATTGGTATTACTTTCTACAATTTTTTAAAACTTATTAGAAGTTTTGGTGAGGCCTTTCTCACTTCATCCGTTTCTATCTCTATCTCATGCTTTTATATNGTCACAACATTGGAAGGACATTGAGAAGGAGCGCCTTCATCATACTCTTGCCTAGACAGTTCAACTTCCACCGGAACAACCAATGTGTGCGTAGTGACCTCTGCGAGCATGTACTTACAATCTTCATCTTTGGAGACTTTATGGCAATAAAATTATTGTTATTTTAAAGTGACACTAAATTCATTCTGTGATCAAGTAGTATGGCGCAATGAACATAGAATACTTATTTTAAATTTATTGAGGGTTGAATCTCCAGATATTTTAAAAGAGCAAATCCATCCACGGGCACATTTCTGGTAAAACCGTTGAAACTTGTAATTAGCGATTGAAATATAGAATCAGATGTGGCATTTGGCTGAAGATTATAGACGTTATTCCCCTTTCAAACAAATGTATAAAAAACTGCGTTGAAGATATAACATGTCATAGATTGATGTAAATTACTAATGATTTAGCATTATTAGTAAACAATCAAAATTGATCAAAATTTTATGATTTAGGGGCCCATTATGCGCTCAAGAATCATAAATATTTAAAAAATGCATTTTTTTAAAAGTGAGTTTATGAAATTCATTGATTGAAATTGGATGATAATGCGTTTTTATTCATTAAAATCTCTCTTAAAAAATATGAAAAGTGAGTTTCAATTTGTATGGCTACTAACTCAAGTTTTGCATTTTTACTTCAAAAATAAGAGAGTGATATTAAAGTTCCTTTATAATGAATCAGAATGCTATTTATATGTATAATAGTACTAATGCAATAAAAATTAATGTGGAAAAAATAACAAGAAATAATATTACTATAGACCAAAGAACTACTTTTTCATATAAATTATTTTAATGGAATCCATTTTGTTAAATTTAAATTCAAATACTTCTAAATAGCTTAAACTTTGTACATGTTAAGATTCGATTAAAGTTTTGATGATGATTTCCTTATGATGATTCTAATTTTTCTGTATTTATTTTATAAAACCAGTCCTTGTAAGTAACTTAATTTATTGGTTTATTTGACTTAATATCCTTTTTTTTATTATTTTAGTAAGTACATAAAAAGTTGAAAGCCTTAAATTCATTCATGATGAATGCTATGATCCTATGATATTTATTATTAGTGCACTTTGAAGGAAAAAATAAAAGTAAATTATATGTCTTCGAAAATGAAGCTCATTTTTTTTTTCATAATAACAAATTTAAATTGCTTCACATCTTAGTGTTTGAAATTGCCCGATCTCTTTCTGAATTTTAAATATGTAGGGCTTAAAGTGTGCGGAGCTTCTAACCAAAAGGCTTGGATTTATAGAGAGAGAATGAGGAGGGTAATGGGGAGGAGAAGCTCTCTGAAATGCATTGTGGATTCACGAGTGGCCATGAAAATGCAAAATCATTTTGCATTTTTATAGCAATGTACGTACACTCAAGGGGTCTAGAAGGTGGGATCTGTGGGTTCACGAGAGTGCATTTTCACCGACAACATCAAATGGATTTGCATTTTCACAGTTTTTTGCAAAATCATTAAAAACATTTTTCTTATTTTGTGTTTTGCTGCTTTAAATTATAATTCTCGTGCATTTTTATAATTAATTACTCATTATACCCTCTCCAAAGTAAAATTTAGCCATAGGTATGGGGGAGACATGGGTATAGGATATTGTATTTATTTATTGGGAAATTTTCTTACATAGCACCCAATTCTTATGAAGTTATTTATATCACACCCAAACTTTCATTTTTACACCCTAAGCATCCTAACCTATATATGAAAAGATGGATTGCATTATTTCCACCTTTTCATACATAGGAAAAGGTGCTTTAGGTGTAAAAATCAAAATTTGGGTGGTAGATAAGTCAATGAACAAAAAATGGGAAGATGAACTCTCATTCTTTTTTGATCGACCGCAGAATTCTTGAATGTTAAATGCAGCTGGTTCTCATGCAATTGGAACCTCACAATGGGATTTGGCATCAAATTGCTATATAACACTCCATAATGTATAATTGCATATGAACTCCGACCATAGGACACAATGATTAGAATAGATTAAAAAGTCATTATTCAAATTCATCCATCCTGTTCGAAATGCTTGAAAATAGTCCATTTGCCTTGATATATCTTTTTTTTTTTTTTAATTTTGGTTTTATATTTTCTGTGGTTTTTGTAGTTTCTTTTGTAGGTTTTGCTGAACTTTCTTTGTTTACCTTGCATTCAGGCCATCATTCAGGCTGGCCTGTTGAGGGAAGGTCTCTGTTCAATTCAGGATGAGAGTGCAGGTCAGTTTTATTAAGAATCATTTTAAGTATCCTATGTTTGGCACAAAGTTTCTTTTGAGATTTGAGTTTTTGGGTTTACAAATGAAGATTTTAGAAAAAGCACTTTCTAACATGAAGCTGTAATTTGTTCTGTAGCCATCTTGATTCCTATTTCATTAAAATTTGCCCAATTTGTCTCAGTTTATTATTTGTACATTTTTTCATCTATTGCTGCGCTTTGTTTTGTATTGTTTTGTTTTGTTTTTTTTTTTATATTTTTTATATTTTTTATTATTTTTTATTTTGAGAAATTTACATACGCACCACACAATTCCTATAAATTTTTATATCTAAAGTTCGATATTTACATTTATAACACATTGGTTTCTTATACCTATGCATGAAAATGTATATATCATTTTCAAGAAGTTTAAAATAGTGGTATTTTTTATGTGATATTAAATATTTGAGTGTTATGCATATAAATATGAAAATTTAGGTGTTAGATATGTAACTGCATAAGAATTGCGTGGTATGCATGTATATTCCCCCCACCAACTTTTTTTTTCTTGTAGGAGGTTGAGTTGGTTGGGGCTTTCAACATTTCTTAGTTTCTTATCATCCTTTTTTCTCCCTTTCATTGAGCACATGAAATAATAATGCATATTAGTATATCAAATCACGTAAATTTCCCACAACATACTTCAATATGCAGAACATATAGTAATATTTTGTGCAATATGAAGGTCATAATCGATTCATGCTATGCTTTTTTTCTTGAGAAAAAAAAAATGATTGGTATTAGTTTCTACAATTTTTTAAAACTTATTAGAAGTTTTGGAGAGGCCTTTCTCACTTCATCCGTTTCTATCTCTATCTCATGCTTTTATAATTAGGAAATTAACATACTTAGTACACATTTCTCATTTATTTGCATATCTCACACCTAAACATCCATATTTACATACATAGCACTTTGATGTTTTAAGCCTATGTATGAAAATATATATTTGATATTTAAAGATTCGAGTACTATGCATGTAAATATGAAGGTTTAGGTGTGAGATATGTACATAAAAATTGTGCTATATATGTATATGCCTTTTTGTTTTTTATTTTGTAATAATTTCAATGCCAATAGTATTCTCTTATATGCCTTTCCATTGAGAAAATTTATGCAATTTTAGGTGTGAAAATTGATTAATTTTAATGTTTGTGGAGAAGTCAGTTCATTTCATTAGTTTTTTTTCGCATTTCATGCCTTTATATCTCACCGTTTGATAATAATGTCTGTGACAAGTTTTTGATATCGGAGTTAACCCAAACAACAATAGAAAAATCAAATATTATTATTGAATTCAAAATAGAGAATTACAATCTCACAAACGGAAATAGAAATAACAACACACACGACACAACAAGCTCAAGCTGGGTAGATCTCGGGGTGGTGGAGGTGATCAACGAGGGTGTAGTCCTTCGGAGAGGTAACAAAGGGTGTGTGAAGGGATAGAAGGTGTGATGATAGTGAAGGTGTGTTGGTAACCTCGAGGGGCAGGTGTGAAATTGCAAGAACAACAAGTGCAGTTGCTATTCTGGGCTGTGGTAGCAAGAAAGAGGGGCTCGACAGCGGGTAAACAGTTAGGAAGGGCTGTTTTGAGCTGGGCACCAAGGCAATAGGATGGAGACAACAAAGGGTAGCAAGCTGGAATGAAAAATGAATTATCTAGGCGATTGGAACAACATAAAACAACTTGGAACGACTGTTTCCGGTCGGCTACCGGTCGGCTACAACATGGGAGAATGTCGACAACAGCGACGGGGAATGCGGGGGATTACAGGACAACAAGAGGACAGGTGTCTGACATGGCCGCAACGAGGACATGTGGCTTGAATTGGAAAAATGCATGGAAAATAGCATTGTGTGGCTGTTAGGCGGCGGCTGCAACAATGGAGGCTGGCCAAAGGTGACGTGGGGAGGATGCGAAAAGGGATATGAAAGATAATCAACACCTCAGGAATGGGATATAATCGGGCACCACTCGAACCCTCGAATACAACTCTCGAAGGGAGAAAAGAGACGTTGACGACTGTCTCAATTGAAATTCACGCTTAAAATAAACCTAGAACATCATGAACACAATTATATAACCCTAGGACAACAAGTGACTTAAGAGGACCACTCGTCTGCACAACATAAAAAAAATCTAGACCGGTTTGGTCCAATTACAATAATGGGAGCCGCTCCTTTCTGTGGGATTTACTGCATCACATGACAATTGCTAGAGCGTGTCACGTTCCGCGTCAGTCTCCAGGGGTTGAGGGAGCTTTGATCTCATCCATCAAAGCTTGTCTCTTCATAGTATGGCATCAGCTAGGCCCAATTGGAGATAACATAAATGACATAATATCCTGACAAGTCAGTCCTGTAAGCGTTGTCATTTCAATGCACATTCTGATAAAATAAGTTTCCATCCACTTTTGACACAATTTGAGCTAGAGTTGCATATCGACGTAAATTTTCCTAACGTAATTTTTGAGCCACTAGATATATAATTTACCTCTTCCACTCTTACTCAATAGGGTGCATCCGAAAAAGTAGTTTTGTAGGAGGAACTAACTCAGGAATGAAATCTATGACATGCTAGACCACTTTCAGCGGGAACCACCTAGGAGAGGTATCTTCTTATTTAAAAGGAATCGAATCCCACTACAGGATGTTCTTTCCCACAGAGTTCCCAAGTCGATTTCCAAAACTTTGATTCATCTCTCCTGCTTGACCATTTGTCGGTAGGTATACCATTGAATTGAATTTAACTCCCAAATAAGTCCAAATGGTCTTCCATAAGTAACTCAAAATTTTCTCATCTTTGATATGTTGGATCCTCTCAGTAGGGGTAACTCAGGACATAGGATATATTTGAAAATTATGAAATTTTCTTATCTGAAGTTGCTCTATGTCTAGTATTAGCTCCTCAAACTCATGGTCATTTTTGAATATCCAATGTTAGTCTTACTGATACTACTCTCTAGGCCTGTAAAAAAGTAGTTCATGGCATCACAATCTCATACCATACATGCATATCCAATGTTAGTTGGAGTCGTTCTAATGGGGTCAATTGGGATCACCGATGTCTTTTCCTCGTTTACTAGAAGTTAAGAAACTTCTTTGAAGTTTTCATTTTCTTCTGGATAATTATTTATTTTTAAATTACTCTTTGATCAGTGAAAGAGATCATTCTCTTAGTTGTGCAATCCGATTCAATATGCACAAATCCGTGACACTTGAAACACTCATGACTTGGTTATATTTGGGAATGCGGATTCGTTCCACGTATGCTCTACTCTGAAATAGTATCTCAAGCGTGGTCGTTTTGGATGTTCCTCTGAGTATATTCTAGCTGTAACAACTTGGGGTTTAACTCTGTCTTTAAGATGTGACGGTTACTTCCTGACTATGATATATTTGGGAATGTTGATTAATTTTACATGTTTCACACTCTGAATTAGTGTCTCCTCAATCATGGTCGGTTTGGATGTTTTTTTAGGTGTACTCTGTGTGTAATAAGGTGGGGTTGAACTTTGTCTATTAAGATGTGGTGGTCTTCTGGTGAAGTTTTCTCTCCGTTTCTGAAGCTTGGTTATAGATATCTTGTTTGTAACGACGTTGTATTTCTTGTTTCATCTTGGACCAGGTAGTAATTTTATTCTTTTATTTTCGCTGTCTAAAAATCTTTAAGTTCTTTCACCACCGAGATGCACTCTTCTTTAACTTGTTGGAAGCTAGTTTACTATTTTTCCAGTGAGACATCTTGATACTCAAAAGACATTTCATGGTCTGAAACCACTTGATGACCTCTTTCGGATCCCAATGACAATCAAAATATGACAATTCTACATTTAATTCATGATAGCTTCTCAGATATTTCAGGTCAAAACTTTGGAGTAATAGTTCTTCATCCCTAGGGTGGATGGGCTTCACTCAATTTCTTTGATCTAGCATGTCACCGCTACAGTTAACTCTTTCGGATTGTCTCGTTTTAGAGACGATAAGTCTTTGTTGGAGTTGGAGGATTTCCCTCACACCTCTTCCATGATAAGTTTCTAAACATTTTTTTGTGGATTTTTGATAAGTAACATGGTTAGAGTTTAGGGTTGGAGGTGTAGAATGGTGTGTAGGGATGATATAGAAAGAGAAAATTTTTGGGTGTCTAGTTGAAAAAAATAAGCGAAGGGCAAGGTTTTAGTTAGAGATAGACTTGGTATTGGTAGATGCTAGAAAATCTATGATACTAGAGTTAGGCTAGCTCCAATGTTGAATGATACCAGATTTAACCCAAACAACAAAAGGAAAATCAAGTATTATTGCTGAATTCAAAATAGGAAATACAATCTCACAAACGGAAATAGAAATAGTGACACACACCACATAACTATAGTGAATCTCAAGGTAGTGGAGGTGATCAACGAGGATTTGATCCTTCAGAGAGGTAGCGAAGGGTGGGTGAAGGGCTGGAAGGCATGGCGACAACAAAGGTGGTTTGGTAACCGCGAGGGACAAGTGCCAAACTTCAGGAATAATAAGTGCGGCTGCTGTCCTGGGCAGTGTTAGCAGGAAAGAGGGGGTTGGACAACGGGGAAATGGTTGGAAAGGGTTGTACTATGTTGCGACAACGAGGTAGGAGGACGACGACAACGAAGGGGAGTAATTGTGGCAATGACGCAAGATAAAATGTTAGAACGGATGGCTGGGCGGCTGAAACAACATAAAATGTCTAGGAACAATTGTTTCTGAGTTGCTACTACAAAGGGGAATGTCATCAACATCGATGGGGAATGCTGGGACTACAGTGCAGGAAGAGGTTTGGGGTGGCGAAAACGAGGATAGGTGGCTAGAGCTGAAAAACTGTAGGGAAAATAACAATGTGCGACTGTTCGGGGACGGCCAGGAGCGCATGGGGAGGATGTGGAAGGGGTTAGGGAAATAATTACCTCAAGAGCGAAATACAACCGAAGTACCACTCGAACCTACATATACAATCTTTAAAGGGAGAAAGACCCTGACAATTTTCTTGACAGAATCACATGTCAAAACTAAACATAAAACATAAGGAACTCAAGTATATAACCCTAGGATAATGAGGTGTGGTCCAAGAGGACCGAACGTGTAATAACTCATTTTGAGAAATTAGATAACATTTTTTTTTTCGACATACAAAGTACCTCAAAGTTTTCATCTCCCAAAATTTGATCGAATAATTTTAGTAAATTCTACTCAAGAAATCAATCAATTTCATATAAAGCGCTACATGTAAATTATGAATGGATTGAGAAATATAAAATATTGAAGTTATAAGTTTAATTAATTGTTTTTAAACCTTAATCCTAATTATTCCTTAATCTTGCATGTGCACTTTAACCCATCGACCTTATGCCATTTTATTTCTTCGTTTGGTTGAATAGGAGGCCTGAGTTTTCAAGTCCTTCCCTTCACTCCTAAATTTTTCTCCTCTGCCTCTCTTCTCTCTTGTGGCACCTCTCTGCTCCTTCCACTCGCGGCGAGCAAAGCTGCGACCCTTGCTATTATGCAAGGGCCGCGAGTAGCTGGCAGGTCGAGCGACACAGAGGAAAGCCACAATTCACAATTTAGGGCTCTCGGTCAATTTTCCATAAGCATGAATCCCTTTATATCGCCATTCTAAGCTTTCATTTCCTTCCTCACTCTTCGGTTTTGATTTTTGTCGATTGTGTGTCGAAAGCGTCGAAAGTCTTTTATGAGCTTCAATAAGGTCGGTAGCTGTCGGCGGCACTGATTGCGTGCCGGAAGTGTCAAATGCCTTTTGCGAGCTTATAAGGGTTCTAATATGATATCAAAATTGGAGATGTGTGGTTGGAGGTGATAAAAAGTAAATTTGGCTGCTTCAGAATGACAGATTTGTGTCGAGAAGTCTATTTTGAGGTAAGATTGTTACTTTTTGGGTTTAATTACATTATGAGCTGAAAATGTATAAAATGCTGATATATTTTTTCAGATTCTAGGTTGTTTAATTGAGGAGACAAATTTGAGGCAAGTGTGTAGAAGTTTGCCGTAGGAAAGCTCCATAAATTTCAGGTAAAGAATCCTATACTAATTTAAAAGAATAAATTTCAGGTAAAGAACCCTATACAATTACGATGTGTAGATCGCTAACCATTGTACCGATGTAAGTCGACTGAGAAATTTTGGCCAAAGTTATGTTAGGTTTGTTGGCGGTGATCCTCACAGAGATAGAAATGTATGTAAATAATATAAAATAAAAATAAAATTAAGATAAATGCATATAGAAGATTAGTGTTTGTTCATTTAGAAAAAAAGTTATTGATGCGTGCATTATTATATATTAGATTGTTTATGAAAAATATTAAAAACCAACATGTTATAAGATATATTATAGACTAGCATGCATATTAAATTTTTTTCTTGGATTTACTGCAGTTTAGAAGTGTGATTACTTTTAGATTATTTTTAGATAATTTATCTNAAAAGTTATTGATGCGTGCATTATTATATATTAGATTGTTTATGAAAAATATTAAAAACCAACATGTTATAAAATATATTATAGACTAGCATGCATATTAAATTTTTTTCTTGGATTTACTGGAGTTTAGAAATGTGATTACTTTTAGATTATTTTTAGATAATTTATCATGTTACTTTCATATTAACTTTAGGTTTTAAACATTTTAATAAAATGAATAGAAGAGGAGCAAATGTGTATAGAAGATGAAATCAACAAATAAAAATGTACAAATTTATACTTATTTATTATAATTACTTTATTTAGTAGCTTTTTCATGTATTTTTTGAATATTAAATTGTTAGTGTTAGAATTATGATTAGAATAACAATGAATTTATTTCCATCGTTCGGCGGCCCATTCCTGTCTTAGTTAACTCTAGGCCTTGGACCGAGTCATGACAAAAGTTATACCAGGGCAGAGGTTTAGATTAAATAACATGAATCTTAATGAAAGAGCCAATAGGATAATCAGATTANTTTTCATGTATTTTTTGAATATTAAATTGTTAGTGTTAGAATTATGATTAGAATAACAATGAATTTATTTCCGTCGTTCGGCTGCCCATTCCTGTCTTAGTTAACTCTAGGCCTTGGACCGAGTCATGACAAAAGTTATACCAGAGCAGAAGTTTAGATTAAATAATATGAATCTTAATGAAAGAACCAATAGGATAATCAGATTAAGGAATAAATAATTGAAATTAAAAAATTTATGTTTAATTAAATTATGGTTGTTTTTTTTTCAGAATTATGATTGATCTGGAGAAAGAGGTTAGGGATGAGAATGTAGAATCGTTGTACCCCAGATTGTCACTGTCAATGTCGTTGCTTTCTCTGATATGATGAATGTTATGACTCAGTTGATTAAGAATTCTCAATCTTAGGCTAGTATCAGTGTAGGAGAACTAATGGATAACTATTTGAAGCGCTTTCAAGATGTGAGACCACCTTTGTTTTATGGAGGAGGGCCAGTGGAAGCAAAAAATTAGCTATTGAGAGGAGAAAATCATAGAAGGTATGTCTTGTTCACCAGAGAGGAGAGTTAACCTAGCCACTTCTGCTTTTGAGGGGGAAGCTGAAGTTGAGGGGGAAGCTGAAGGATGGTGCCAGAAGAAGTTCAGAGGTTGAACCAACCACTTGGTGCTGTAGGATGAGTTTGTGAAAAGCCTTGAAAGATTGGTTTGTACCACTGTCAACTAAAAGGCAGATGCAAGATAAATTCATTAGGTTAGTGCAAGNGAGGAGAGTTAACCTAGCCACTTCTGCTTTTGAGGGGGAAGCTGAAGTTGAGGGGGAAGCTGAAGGATGGTGGCAGAAGAAGTTCAGAGGTTGAACCAACCACTTGGTTCTGTAGGATGAGTTTGTGAAAAGCCTTCAAAGATTGGTTTGTACCACTGCCAGCTAAAAGGCAGATGCAAGATAAATTCATTAGGTTAGTGCAATGAGATCTATCAATTATGAAATATGAAGTGAAATTTATTATACTGTCAAGGCATGCACTCCAGTTGATTTCAAATGTATAGGAGAAATGTCACAGATTTCTTTCTGTACTGAAATATTCAATTCGACAACCACTAGTGCCACTTGAGATTGAAGACTATTCAGTGCTTGTGGAGAGAGGTGAAGATTAATTTCGAGCATACTCAAAAGTGTAGAGACATGCATAAGAGGAAGAGGGGAAGAAATGACACTAACAGTTCATTCAGAAGGTTAGTCTAGTGCGAAGAAGATGGAGTCCTGCACTGGTGGAATTGTTAGCTAGGCTGGAAGTAGCACTATACAACCTTGTATTAAGTGTGGAAAGCAACTTCGTGTTAAATGTTTATTTGGTATGAAAGCGTGTTACTTATGCAGACTGTCAGGACAATTAGAAGAGAAATTGTCCTAATTCTGCTCAGAGATCCACATTAGATGTTTTTTAGGAAGGGATCCAGTTCAGAGGAATTTTCAAGAAGGATCTACATCTAAAAGTGGTTGGCATAAGATAGCAGAGAAATTGTCCTGATTTTGTTCAAAGATCCACATCAGATGTTTTTTAGGAAGGGATCCAATTTGGAGGAATTTTCAAGAAGGATCTAAATCTAAAAGTGGTCAGCAAAGGATAACAAAAGCTGATATTGTGGCTCGTAAGGAGCATCTAAGTCAAAACATTCATCCAAGACTTTATTCTCTAACTCATCAAGAACCAGAAGAACATGTTGCCACTGATGTTGATACATAGAACTTGATATGTTTTAGTTATCATTTGACAAGAAACAAGTTTTTATAATCATTTTTGTTTCACCTTCATAGTTGATGTGGAGTTCTTGAATTTCGTGGATGAAATTTTATGAGGGGGGGATTATAATAATCCATTTTGAGAAATCAGATAACATTTTTTTTATGACATACAAAGTAACCCAAAGATTTCATCTCTCGGAATTTGATCAAAATAATTTTATTAAATTCTACACTAAAAATCGATCAATTTCATAAAAAGTGTTAATGTAAATTATGAATAGATTGGGAGATATAAACTATTGAAGTAATAAAATTTTAATTGATTTAATTAAACATTACTTAATCTTTAATTATTCCCTAATCCTGCATGTGCACTGTAGCTCACCGACCTTATGCCATTTTATTTTTGGTTTGGTCGAATAGGAGTCCCGAGCTTTGAAGTCATTCCCTTCTCTCCCAAATTTTTCTCCTTTGCCTCTCTTCTCTCTCGCGAGCCCTTCTTAATTTTTCCACTCTCGGAGAGCAAAGCTGTGATCCTTTCTACTGTGCAAGGGTTGCGGGTAGCAGGCAGGTCGAGTATCTTATAGGGAAGCCGCTTAAAGCTCCGTGTCAATTTTCGTAAGCACGAATCTTTCTCTATCACCATTCTAAGCTTTCATTTCCTTTCTCACCCTTCGGTTTTGACTTTTTCCTCGTTTTCATGCATTTGCTTTTTCCGGTAACCGTTGGAGGCGCCGATTGTGTCAGAAGCGTCAAAAGTTTTTTGTGAGCTTCCATAAGGTCGGTAGTCGTCGGAGGCACCGATTGTGTGCCAGAAGCGTCGAATGTCTTTTGTGAGCTTTCATAAGGGTTTTAGCACGATATTAACATAGGAGATGTGTGGCTGGAGGTGATAAAAACTAAATTTGGCAGCTTCGAAAAATCGTATATGTGCCGGGAAACCTATTTTGAGGTAAAAATGTTACTTTTTGGGTTTAGTTTATGAGCTGAAAATGCATAAAATGTTAAGATCTTTACAGAGACATGCGTATAGATGATCGTCGCAGGACAACTCCATAAATTTTAGGTAAAAAATCCTATGCTAATTTAAAAAGAATAATTGTATTTACGAAAATCACTTAAATCTTAAAATTTAATTTGATGTTTTATAAGCTATTGTGCTCAATATAAAAGTCACTGCAACCTCCATCTAAGTATCGAAGATTAAGACTTTAGCGTGACAATTAAAATGTGTAATTACATTTATAAATTTCAGTAATCGTCTTTTTTTCAAAATGCATGTTGATTTATAGTACAATTAGATTTATATGTCATTAGATTATTCATATTATTAGATAGAAAAGTTATGTATGACTTAAAAGTTATCAAAGATGTGCATGCATGCAAGATATGCATGAGATGAATGATATTTAGATAGATACTATATGTAAAATAGACATGTAGGAAAAATATATATAGTATAAGTAAAAGATATGCATGAGATAAATTTATGAATGATATAGAAGATGTGCATGATGAATAGTCACCCAACAGAGAAGTATGCATGTTAATAGATTGCATAAAAATGTTTCAGAATAATGTTTGTATGAAGAGTGAAATAATTTATATATGAATGCTTGCATGTGCATGTTCAGATGAGGATTTCAACCTTTAATGGTATAGGTAGAGAACGTCAGTGTACTCGCACGTGTAGAGTTTTTTCTAAAACTTTAGACAATTTTGATGGTTAGATCACTAACCGCTGTGTCGATGAGATAATATAAGTCAGGGGCGAGTATACTAGAGCTTACCTCCCCAAACAATTGTAATGTTTACATTATTAATTGTTGTGCCGACGGGATAATTTCGGTCAGGGGCAGGTAAGTTACTTTCTACTCTAGATAATTGCGATGTGTAGATTGCTAGCTGTTGTGCCGAAAAGAGCCGACGGGAAATGTTAGGTCTGTTGACGGTGATCTTCACAGAGACAAATATATGTAAAAAATATAAAATAAAAGTTAAGATAAATGAATATAAAAAATTTGTATGTTCATTTAGAAAAAAAGGCTATTGATACATAGATAGTATATATTAGACTGCTTATAAAAAAATATGAAAAACTAGCATGTTATAAGATTTCTTATAGACCAACATGCATATTAACTTCTCATTATTTTAGTTTAGAAGTGTGATTACTGAGTCGTTTCGCAATTACACAAATATATATGTTCCTTAATATGCCAAAAACTTGACCCAAACTATATTTAGCGGCTAGTGAGAACAAATGTAATATGATAAAAATTAAAGAAATACTTTTCTTACTAGGGGTGCTACGCAATTATACATATCGTTTCAAGTAAAATAGAATTTTCTTTAAAAATTTAAGTATCGATCCCACTGGAAAGTCGAAATCAAGAATACAATGAAATGAAATATAAACATTTTGATTTTAAGAAAACTTTACTTAAGATTGCTGCAATTATCTAAAGATAAAAATTAAGTTTACTAAACTTTACAATATGCAGGTAAAAATAAATGTAATGACTTGGACAATATATAAATAGAGATTTTCTCTTTGCCAATAATTCATAATTATTGTAGGATTTCAAAATTGTTTAGAAACTTAAATGTGGTATTGTGGCAAATATGAGCGTACCTATTCTTTACTTATTTCAAAATGTGTAAAGAACATTGACTAATTTAAAGTTGTGTCGGCATGTATAGTAGTGTTGTGTAGGTTCTAGTCTCACTCATAGATTGCCCATTGTGCCCTCTCTATAGGACCTAGCAATGACCTTTAGTTCCAATCTCTAGACCAAATTGATAAAAAAATCTAGCATATCACTCTAGAAACATCAATTCTACGGCCATTAAATCTTATCTCCCTATCTATTTGCACCCAATTTCGGACGATCACGACTGCTCTTTCCAAGATAGAATGTGATACTTACAAGTCAAGAAATCTTAGCAGTTTCGGGTCTATAAGTTCATCAACAGGTTTTAACAATACATGTTACTAATTTGTGAAGTAAATGAAAAACCGCTAAAAATACTATCACAATTTTTAGAAATAAAAGAAGTTAAAAAAAAATCAAAATCACTTACTTAATTACTTCATATTACAAGGCAAAAGATAGAAAACTACTCACGAAGCATAGGGATAACAAAACAAAAAATATTTAGAAAACTCCAATCTAAAGCACAAAACTTAAAGATAAAGATACAAATACTTATCTGGAATGTGTCCCCAAAAACCTTTGAAGTTCTTTGATTTCTTTGACTTCAATAACACTTACAAGACTGACGAACTCCAGAAATAACAAAGACTCACAATGAAAACTTCTCACACACTTAGCATACTCACACACTATTAGACACTATAGATCCGACTCCCCCAACCTCTTGAAATTAACATATATTAATAGAGCTTCAAAAATGATCAAGGGTTGCTTCAGACATCTCTTCAAAATTCGGCCTCATTCAATGAATATTTTAGAAAATAACTGTGGCTCTTAGGCTTCAAACCGCCTCGCTTAGGTGCCAACCAATTTCTGCATCTGGCGCCTAGGCGGTAGTTGGCTGGTTTGGTACTTTTCTTCAATTTAGCCCATTCTGTTTTTTTTTTTAAATTTATTTTTGTTCTTTTTACCCTTAAACTCTTTTTCTTGCACCTGCAACCAAAAACGTAAAAATGTCTTCATTAAAGCATAATATCCTAAAAAATTGAGTATAAAATGTGTATAAGGTAATTTTAAGGTGGATCAATTCCCCTGAACCTAAACGTTCTCAGGTGATCTTTCTTACTATTTATAAAAAGAATAGCTCATGGAAGTGAGTTTTACTTTAAGATTTCTATAATTTTTGTTTTATAAATGCAATAGCGAAATTTTAAAAAGATTTTTAATAACATAGGTTAAAACTAGAATGCAAAAAATATTTAGTAGTCGAGTTTAAGAGTTCTAATTTTCTATTTATTTCAAGGATAATTGTAATTTGTCATATCAAAGATACTTAGAAAAATTACAGTAAGAAGAATATCATGAGAACTTTAATAGTAATGATGCTAATACTTCATAAATAACCTTAGAAATGTAATTAAGTCCCTTTTCTTAAGATGATTTTAGTGAAGCCAATTTAAGTGAAACCAATTTAAGTGAAGCCAAGCTTCTCGTCCTTATATTTTTCTTTTCTTTTTATTCATTTTTTTCCTTTACTTTTTCAGGACCATTTTCAATTTTTTTTTCTTATTTTTTTATGTCATGTGAGANATTTTATGAGGGGGGGGGGGATTATAATAATCCATTTTGAGAAATCAGATAACATTTTTTTTATGACATATAAAGTAACCCAAAGATTTCATCTCTCGGAATTTTATGAGCTTCCATAAGGTCGGTAGTCATCGGAGGCACCGATTGTGTGCCAGAAGCGTCGAATGTCTTTTGTGAGCTTTCATAAGAGTTTTAGCACGATATTAACATAGGAGATGTGTGGCTGGAGGTGATAGAAACTAAATTTGGCAGCTTCGAAAAGTCGAATATGTGCCGGGAAACCTATTTTGAGGTAAAAATGTTACTTTTTGGGTTTAGCTTATGAGCTGAAAATGTATAAAATGTTAAGATCTTTACAGAGACATGCGTATAGATGATCGTCGCAGGACAACTCCATAAATTTTAGGTAAAAAATCCTATGCTAATTTAAAAAGAATAATTGTATTTACGAAAATCACTTAAATCTTAAAATTTAATTTGATGTTTTATAAGCTATTGTGCTCAATATAAAAGTCACCGCAACCTCCAACTAAGTATCAAAGATTAAGACTTTAGCATGACAATTAAAGTGTGTAATTACATTTATAAATTTCAGTAATCGTCTTTTTTTTCAAAATGCATGTTGATTTATAGTACAGTTAGATTTATATTTCATTAGATTATTCATATTATTAGATAGAAAAGTTATGTATGACTTAAAAGTTATAAAAGATGTGCATGCATGCAGGATATGCATGAGATGAATGATATTTAGATAGATACTATATGTAAAATAGACATGTAGGAAAAATATATATATTATAAGTAAAAGATATGCATGAGATGAATATATG
Organism: Phalaenopsis hybrid cultivar; assembly: GCA_002079205.1. Lineage (NCBI taxonomy): Eukaryota > Viridiplantae > Streptophyta > Magnoliopsida > Asparagales > Orchidaceae > Phalaenopsis > Phalaenopsis hybrid cultivar. Next base: position 85,424 of record JXCR01098703.1, on the reverse strand, counting down.
AATGATATAAAAGATGTGCATGATGAATAGTCACCCAACAGAGAAGTATGCATGTTAATAGATTGCATAAAAATGTTTCAGAATAATGTTTGTATGAAGAGTGAAATAATTTATATATGAATGCTTGCATGTGCATGTTCAGATGAGGATTTCACCCATTAATGGTATAGGTAGAGAACGTCAGTGTACTCGCGCGTGTAGAGTTTTTTCTAAAATTTTAGACAATTTTTATGGTTAGATCACTAACCGCTGTGTCGATGAGATAATATAAGTCAGGGGCGAGTATACTAGAGCTTACCTCCCCAAACAATTGTAATGTTTACATTATTAATTGTTGTGCCGACGGGATAATTTCGGTCAGAGGCAGGTAAGTTACTTTCTACTCTAGATAATTGCGATGTGTAGATTGCTAACTGTTGTGTCAAAAAGAGCCGACGGGAAATGTTAGGTCTGTTGACGGTGATCTTCACAAAGACATATATGTAAAAAATATAAAATAAAAGTTAAGATAAATGAATATAAAAAATTTGTATGTTCATTTAGAAAAAAAAGGCTATTGATACATAGATAGTATATATCATACTGCTTATAAAAAATATGAAAAACTAGCATGTTATAAGATTTCTTATAGACAAACATGCATATTAACTTCTTCTCATTATTTTAGTTTAGAAGTGTGATTACTGAATCGTTTCGCAATTACACAAATATATATGTTCCTTAATATGTCAAAAACTTGACCCAAACTATATTTAGCGGCTAGTGAGAACAAATGTAATATGATAAAAATTAAAGAAATAATTTTCTTACTAGGGGTGCTACGCAATTATACATATCGTTTTAAGTAAAATAGAATTTTCTTTAAAAATTTCAGTATCGATCCCACAGGGAAGTTGAAAACAAGAATACAATGAAATGAAATATAAAAATTTTGATTTTAAGAAAACTTTACTTAAGATTGCTGCAATTATCTAAAGATAAAAATTAAGTTTACTAAATTTTACAATGTGCAGGTAAAAGTAAATGTAATGACTTAGACAATATATAAATAGAGATTTTCTCTTTGCCAATAATTCATAATTATTGTCGGATTTCAAAATTGTTTAGAAACTTAAATGTGGTATTGTGACAAATATGAGCGTACCTATTCTTTACTTATTTCAAAATGTGTAAAGAACATTGACTAATTTAAAGTTGTTTCAGCATGTATAGTAGTGTTGTGTAGGTTCTAGTCTCACTCATAGATTGCCCATTGTTTCCTCTCTATAGGACATAGCAATGACCTTTAGTTCCAATCTCTAGACCAAATTGATAAAAACATCTAGCATATCACCCTAGAAACATCAATTCTACGCCCATTAAATCTTATCTCCCTATCTTNAAAGAGGAAGGAGCTTGGGCGTTAACAATGGCGTTGGTTCGGTTTAATTGGCAAAAATTTTGAGTTTCGGTTAGTTCAGTTGAACCGGTGCCTAGGCGCCAAGCTGTGCGAATGGTCTGGTCTAGGCGCTAGACCCGAAAATATTCTTTCCTCGAGTTTTAAGTATATCACAACAAAACTAAGCCTTTTAAATCAAAATTTCTCATTAATTTGACGTCATACCTCATGCTTATTATTTCCCCCAACATCTTATATCTTCCAATTTTTAATTTGAAATTAATTCCAACATTCTAACATAGGGTTTACGCTAACATAACTTTCATTAATAACTTTCAAACCACAGTACAATATCACACACAAACACAATTAAGCAAACCAACACAAGAAAACTAATACACAATTAACAAGTTAAAGTAGCACACAAAAACATCATTTACTAAAGTGAACTCAAATTCGAAACACAAACACTAGAATCCTATTCTAACGGTCAACCCTTGTTGTTCTCATTATAATGATCAATCAAATGTGTAGAAGACAAGGGCACGAGGAAATTCCATAATCGTCTTTTGATTAATCCATTTGTTCTTGCTATACATGGATACCTTGGAATCTTGATAACTAGCCAAGTGGTCAGATTGAAGTTTCATCTGCCACTTGAAATGCTCATACTAGTGATACATCTCATGCAACTTATTGTGTAGATTGGAAAGCTCCTCTTCAATCTTCCCCAACTTGTTTGTCACCTTTTTCAAATTCGGTGCTAAGAACCCATTGAAATAGGCTTGGGCATCATTGTGCACAAACTTATTTCCAATGAACATTCCATTCTTTATATTCTCCGTGGAAGCAACTAAGATCTCAAAACCTTTCTAAACTCTTTTCTCTGGTCAAAATTTCAAAGGTATGAAGATTAGGGACAAAGGCTAGGCCGTTTTTTTGAGAAGACATGGAGGAAAACTACTTTGGGGCTGTTTTCCCACGTTTAGAAACTGTCGCGCCCAGGCGCCGANATGAAAGATCGCTAAAAATACTATCACAATTTTTAGAAATAAAAGAAGTTAAAAAAAAATCAAAATCACTTATTTAATTACTTCATATTACAAGGCAAAAGATAGAAAACTACTCACGAAGCATAGGTATAACAAAACAAAAAATATTTAGAAAACTCCAATCCAAAGCACAAAACTTACAGATAAAGATACAAATACTTATCTGGAATGTGTCCCCAAAAACCTTTGAAGCTCTTTGATTTCTTTGACTTCAATAACACTTACAAGACTGACAAACTCCAGAAATAACAAAAACACACAATGAAAACTTCTCACACACTTAGCACACTCACACACTATTAGACTCTATAGATCTGACTCCCCTAACCTCTTGAAATTAATATATATTAATAGAGCTTAAAAAATGATCAAGGGTTGCTTCAGACATCTCTTCAAAATTTGGCCTCATTCAATGAATATTCTAGAAAATAACTGTGGCTCTTAGGCGCCAAACCGTCGCGCTTAGGTGCCAACCAATTTCTGCATCTGGCGCCTAGGCGGTAGTTTGTCTGGTTTGGTACTTTTCTTCAATTTAGCCCATTTTGTTTTTTTTTTAAATTTATTTTTGTTCTTTTTACCCTTAAACTCTTTTTCTTGCACCTGCAAGCAAAAACGTAAAAATGTCTTCATTAAAGCATAATATCCTAAAAAATTGAGTATAAAATGTGTATAAGGTAATTTTAAGGTGGATCAATTCCCCCGAACCTAAACGTTACTTGCCCTCAAGTGATCTTTCTTACTATTTATAAAAAGAATAGCTCATGGAAGTGAGTTTTACTTTAAGATTTCTATAATTTTTGCTTTATAAATGCAATAGCGAAATTTTAAAAAGATTTTTAATAACATAGGTTAAAACTAGAATGTAAAAATATTTAGTAGTCGAGTTTAAGAGTTCTAATTTTCTATTTATTTCAAGGATAATTATAATTTATCATATCAAAGATACTTAGAAAAATTACAGGAAAAAAAATATCATGAGAACTTTACTAGCAATGATGCTAATACTTCATAAATAACCTTAGAAATGTAATTAAGTCCCTTTCCTTAAGATGATTTTAGTGAAGCCAATTTAAGTGAAGCCAAGCTTCTCCTCCTTATATTTTTCTTTTCTTTTTATTCATTTTTTTCCTTTTCTTTTTCAGGACCATTTTCAATTTTTTTTTTCTTATTTTTTTATGTCATGTGAGAATTACTATATCTGGATAGTCTTTAATGATTTTGAACTCCACCATCTTTTTCTTAAAGTTAAAAAATTTTCACATTTCTTTACTTGATTAAATGTGCATTAGATTTGAAAAAGATTTTTCTTAACGTCTAAATTCATTCTTTTCAAATAATAATCCAAGATCTTTAACATTCCCCAAAATACAATTTTCTTTATCTTAAATAGTAAAAACAAAATTTTATACTTTTATATCATATATCTCAAATCCAGAATTAATCTTATTATTAAAAACTTTTAAGTTTACTATATTATTTATAAACTAAAAAATATAATTATCTCAAATTATCTCAACATACCATATTTTATATTAAAATAATTTTTTTAAATATATTTTACTTGGGACAAATAAGGTTTAGTTTTAAAAATTTTCTCACTTACCCCAAACTTAAATTTTAAATTAGTTTAAGACAGTTAAATTTATAATAAACTTGAAGAAAGAGAAAAATTTAAAACTTATTAGGAGGAGAAGAGTACAGGTACGATAAAAACAAGCGCTGAGTAGTAGACAATTTAAATTAAAAGCATATATATCATGAAATTTGCAATGTAAAAGACTATAACACATCCAACAGTAACAAAAGTAGCAATGAAAATAAAAGTTCAGAGCAACAGAACATACATAAACGTGAGAAAAATCTAAAAATCATAATTACTACATATTAGAAAATAATGTCTAATCCTCTTCCTCCTCATCATCATCAAATTCAAATGAGATATCTTCATCCATAGACCTGCGACTCTCAAAAGGTCTAAATCAAGGGCATGTAGGAAATTTAACAGACTTATCTCCCTTCATAATTTCACTAATGCCTCATCATAATCAACATCAGTTACTCTTTCTTTTAACAAAATCTGTCATATGATCAAATTTATTTTCCATACTTCCATACAACACTCCATTAAAAACATATCATTATGGTGTACCAAATATCTCTCACTTAACACATCCCAGAATCCAGATGGAGACTCAGTAACATTGGAAGTAGAAGGTCCAGAAGTATAAGGAGAAGGTGCACCTTGAACTCTATCTCTAGTTCATATGTACACATTAACATTATCCTTCCCAATGAGCTTAAGTGGCTTCAACTGCTCTTCCAAATGTTCAAACTTTACTCTAAAGTCTTTGCAAATAGTAAATATCAAAGATTGAAATCCAAGACCTAAAGTAGTACCAGCTCTCACAGAAGAACTAATAGCATCATAAATAAGAGAGCCCGCATCTATAGGTTTCCTCTCTTAAATGCAGTAATTTAGTGTGACTCTTTCTCTAGTCACTTCACTTAAAATGATTTGAAGGAAGAAGACGAACAAAAATAAAATAATGTCATGCCTTTAAAGTGATATTGAGCTTGGAAGAAGAAAAAATTACCTTTCTATCATTTCGAATCTTTCTGGCTCCACTTCCATAAGTCAAATAACCTATAATTTGATCCAACTCCACCTCAGAAGGTGTATACTCGAATAGAAACAATCAATCACGGGTGGCAGACCATATATCACATTAATCCTCTCAGCAGTAAACTCTACTCCTCTTCCCCGAACAAAGGCTTCGTCATCATTTGTTTCAGGTAAGTTTGCATAAAATTCTTGAACCACAACGATGACAGCAATAGCAGTAAAGTAACAGTAACTCTCCAATTGACTTTCCAGAATAACATCTCTATTGCTCCACCAGGTCTATAAAAACTTCTCTCAGCACCAAATTTTCTCGAAGAAGCAAACGTATTTGCACATTTAAGTTGACAAATTTGGCACTGTCATAGGGTTCTTTTCCCCTTCCTCGCTTTGTCTTAGGAGTCATCTAAAATAAATTTGAAGAAAAAATCCAATAAATTTCAAAAGTAAGCTAATAGGCTTCCTACAAGCTTTTTCAAGCTAACAAAGCTTAGATCCATCAATTTTTCATCACTAAATCAAATATTTTTGCATACTTTCGGTTTCCACTTAATGTATGAAAAATCCATGGTGAAATCTCAAAATAACTATGCCAAAATGTAGATCTAACCTCGAGAAGATGAAATCCAGTGTTTTCAAGCCAAGAAACTTGAAGATCATATCTCTAATAAGCACCCTAGGACTGGTTTTCGCGAAAAAGAGGAAGGAGCTTGGGCGTTAACAATGGCGTTGGTTCGGTTTAATTGGCAAAAATTTTGAGTTTCGGTTGGTTCAGTTGAACCGGTGCCTAGGCGTCAAGCTGTGCGAATGGTCTGGTCTAGGCGCCAGACCCGAAAATATTCTTTCCTCGAGTTTTAAGTATATCAGAACAAAACTAAGCCTTTTAAATCAAAATTTCTCATTAATTTGACATCATACCTCATGCTTATTATTTCCCCCAACATCTTATATCTTCCAATTTTTAATTTGAAATTAATACCAACATTCTAACATAGGGTTTAGACTAACATAACTTTCATTAATAACTTTCAAACAACAGTACAATATCACACACAAACACAATTAAGCAAACCAACACAAGAAAACTAATACACAATCAACAAGTTAAAATAGCACACAAAAACATCATTTACTAAAGTGAACTCAAATTCGAAACACAAACACTATAATCTTATTCTAACGATCAACCCTTGTTGATCTCATTATAATGATCAATCAAATGTGTAGAAGACAAGGGCACGAGGAAATTCCATAATCGTCTTTTGATTAATCCATTTGTTCTTGCTATACATGGATACCTCGGAATCTTGATAACTAGCCAAGTGGTCAGATTGAAGTTTCATCTGCCACTCGAAATGCTCATACTAGTGATACATCTCATGCAACTTATTGTGTAGATTGGAAAGCTCCTCTTCAATCTTCCCCAACTTGATTGTCACCTTTTTCAAATTCGGTGCTAAGAACCCATTGAAATAGGCTTGGGCATCATTGTGCACAAACTTATTTCCAATGAACATTCCATTCTCTATATTCTCCGTGAAAGCAACTAAGATCTCAAAACCTTTCTAAACTTTTTTCTCTGGTCAAAATTTCAAAGGTATGAAGATTAGGGACGAAGGCTAGGACGTTTTTTTGAGAAGACATGGAGGAAAACTACTTTGGGGTTGTTTTCCCACGTTTAGAAACTGTCGCGCCTAGGCGCCAGCTTCATAGGACACTGGCGCATAGAAGCACCAGTTTCCTAGTAAACATCGATTTGTCTAATGTCAATTTTCTTCAATTTTAAATCATGTTTAATACCTTAAATAGTGTTAAAAAGTGCTACTAAAGCAAAGGATAGTCACGATAATACAAGAATAACAAACATAAATCAAATTATACAAATAGATTATAGGTTGTCTCCCACAAAACACTTGGTTTAACGTCGTATGCCCGACGTATCCAAATGTTTTACTCGGATAGACCCAACATCAAAGTTTCTTTATAATAGGGTTTATTTTCTCTAATGTATGGTTTTAACCTTTGTCCATTTACTTTAATTGTACATTCAGTTTTTTGATTTTAATCTCCACAGCCTCATAAGAATAAACTTGTCACAATAAATGACATAATCCACCCGTACTTAAGTTTTTCAGGAAATAATTTCAATCGTGTATTGTATAATAAAACTTTCTGTCAAGTTTCAAAATTCTTCCTTGAAATCTTTTGATCACGCCAAATTTTCATTTTTTCTTTATAAATTTTAGTATTATCATAAGATTCATTTCTAATTTCCTCGAGCTCATTTAATTGTAATAACAATTTTTCTCCAGCATCCTTTAAATTATAATTAATTTTTTTTATCGACCAATAAACTTTATGCTCTAATGCAACTGGTAAATGACAATTTTTTCTAAATATGAGTTTCTTTCCTATAGGAATATTATAAACAGCTCTATAAACCCATAATGTTGAATCAAGTCTATCAGACCAATCAGTTCTTTTAGGATTTACAGATTTCTCCAAAATTCTTTTAATTTAACGATTTAATACTTCTGCTAATTTACTAGTTTGAGGGTGATAAACTGTGACGATTATATATTTAATTTCATATATTCAAAGTAATATGTCAATTCTAAAATTCTTAAAATGACTTCCCCTATCAGTAATTGATCATTCTTGACATTCTAAATCTAGTAAAATATTTTTGTTTAGAAATTTTGAAACACTCAGAGCATCACAATGAGGTAAGATTATTGCTTCAATATATTTAGACATAATCCACAACTAATAAGATATAAATCTTTCTTGAAGATGGTACAAATAGTCCCATAAAATCTAAACCCATACATAAAAAAATTCAACTTCTAATGTAAAATTTAGGGGTATTTCATCTTTTTTACAAATATTGTTTACTATCTGACATCGATCACAAGTTTTCACATAATTATTAACATCCTTAAACAATGTAGGCTAATAAAATCCAGAGTGAAATTGTAAATGCAGTCTTATATATTCTAAAGTCTCCCAAATTTAGATTTATGACATTTTTGTATAATTTCAAAGGTTTCATTAATTGGTACACATCTTCGAATGACTGATACACAATATTTTTTATATAAATAAGTGTCATCCCAAAAATAAAACTTTTCATCATACATTAATTTCTTTTTCTTGTGGCTTGTTAGTCAGTATGATAGACTATTATTAAGTAGTTAACTACATCTACATACCACGATATATGTCACTCAACAACAGTATGAAGCTCATCAAAAAAATTCTCATTTATGTTATCCTCATTATTCTTTTTATTTTCATGTTCATGTCTTGACGGATGATCAACAATTTGATTATCAGCTCTTTTTCTATCTCAAAATCAAATTTATGCAAAAGTAGGACCTATCTTATTAATCTTTGTTTCACATCTTTTTTGACATAAGAAATTTAATATCGGAATGATTAGTATGCACAATGCATTAAGCTCCAAGTAAATATGATTTAAATTTATCAAAAAAATATATTATTGTCAACAACTCTTTTTCAGTTGTTGTGCAATTAATTTAAGCTTCATTAAGAGTTTTGCTGACATAATATATAACTTTAAAAATTTTATCATATTTTTGTCCTAAAACAACTCCAATAATGTAATCACTTGCATCACACATTTATTCAAATGGTTTTTCCCAGTCAGGTGAAACAATGATAGGTGCAGTACTTAATTTTTTCTTTAATAAATTAAAAGCTTTAAGAAAATCATCATTAAAATCGAACTTAATATCTTTTTCCAAACGATGACATAAAGACTTAGCAATTCTAGAAAAGTCTTTAATATACTTCCTATAGAATCCAATATATCCTAGAAAATTTCTTATAACAATTAATGAATTAGGTGTTTGTAATTCAACAATAATTTAAATTTTTTGTTTCATCAACTTTCATATCATTTTTAGAAATTTTATGTCCCAATATAATCCCTCTTGTGACCATAAATTGACATTTTTTTTTCAATTGAGAACCAAATTTTTTTCTTCACGGCGTTTTGGAACCTTTGTTAAATGATCTAAGCATGAATCAAAAGAGGTTCAAAAAATTGAGAAATCATCCATAAACACTTCATTTCCTTTCTCAATTGGGTTACTGAAAATATACATCATACACAAGCAAAAGTCCCATAAGGACTTGTAAATGTAGTATTTTCTTGATCCTCTGGAGCAATATCTATTTGGTGGTAATCAAAATATCCATTTAAAAAGCAAAAGTATTCATGTCATGCTAGTCTATCCAACATTGTGTCGAAGAAAGGTAAATGAAAGTGATCATTCCTAGTGGCGGTTTTTAATTTTCTTTAGTCAATCTAAATTCGCCATCCAGTGACCTGTCTTGTTGGAATTATTTATTCTTTTCATTTAAGACTGCAGTCACTTCTTCTTTCTTAGGAACACAATGAATAAGACTTCACCTATGCACTATCAGTTATATGATAAATAATCCCAGCATATAACTACTTCGAATTTTTTATTTACCACTTTTTTCATCATATGATTTAATCTTCCTTGAGGATCAGATCTAGGTTAACAGTTATTTTCCATTAAAATTCTGTACATATAGATTGAAAGACTGATTCCTTTAATAAATATTAATGTCCAACCAAAAGTTTTTTATAATTTTTTAGTGTCTCCAATAATTTTTCTTCCTGATCTTTAGTTAAATTTGAGAATATTATCACAGGTAAAATAGATGAATTTCTTAAGTATGCATACTTTAAATGTGTAGGAAGTACTTTTATCTCAAACTCCGGAGGTTCTCCTATTGAATGGATTAGAGATTTACTATTTTCAGCAGTTTTCAAAATTTTAAAATTTTTTTGAACATAATTTGTATCCTCAGCATTTATTTATGATGGTTTTTCTTCAAAATCACTTTCACATTCACAATCTATTCTTTCCTGATCTAATATCACTTCATTTTTTTCCTCAAAAATGACTTCACTTTTTTTTTTGATAATGTTTAGAATTCATATAATCCATAACAAGATACCTCATTAACTTTAAAACATTAAATGTTACTTCCTGGTCATTAACCCTCATGATAAACTCATCTTTCTGCACATCAATCATAGCATGTCCGGTAGCAAGAAAAGTTTCTCCACAATAATATGAACTTCTTTATCTTCTTACATGTCTAGCACAATAAAATCTACAGGGAAGTTAAATTTATCCAACTTAAAAAGTTCATATTCTATAAACTTTTTAGAATAAGTAAAAAATTGATCAACTAACTGAAATGTTACAGTTGTGGGAGAAATCTCTCATAAGTCCAACCTTCAAAAAATGGATAAAGACATGAGATTAATGCTAGCTCACAAATCGCATATGGCTTTTTCATAAAATTTCTCTCCAATTGCACAGGGTATTATGAAGCTACCATGATGTTTAAACTTTTGATGAAGCTTCTTTTGAATTTTTGCACTACATTCTTCACTAAGTGTAATTGTCTCATAAGCTTCAAACTTCCTCTTTTTGTTTAATATAACTTTTATGAATTTGACATAACTTGACATTTATTCCAAAACATCCGCAAGCGAAATATAGGCTTCTTAAATATCTCAAAAAATTTTGAAAATTGTTAATCAAACTTTTGCTGTCTCAATTTTTTTAAAAAGGGGGTGATCGTCTTTCTAAATTATTTTTAGTTGGAGAGACAGATTGTTCTGGGTCTTTAGAATTAGTTTCTTTAGGTTCTTCAATCCCTCTCTCAACGTTAATCTCTTTTTGACTTTCAACTTTTAATTCATTTCCACTCCTAAGTTGGACAACTTTAATTTGCTATTGTTCTGTTCCATTGTCTTTAGGAATTACTTCAACATTATTTGGAACCGTTCCATGGGGTCTATTGGTAAGTGCGTTAGCAATTTGCCCCTGTTGATTCTCAATATTTCTTATTGCAGCACTTTGACTTTGCATTTAATTGCCCATTTACAAAACCACTTCTTATATGGACAATTCTTTTCCTTAAATTGTTGGTTATTAAAGCTAGGAGGATAAGAAGGTCGATAGTTAGAATTATCCTGATTGGTCAAGTTTCCTGCTGAGTTCGCTTGATTGTTCCCCCATTGTTTCACCACCAGAATTGTTCCGGTGGTTTTTTCAACATGAGTTATAAAAGTTCGAATATGGANAGTTTCAAAATTCTTCCTTGAAATCTTTTGATCATGCCAAATTTTCATTTTTTCTTTATAAATTTTAGTATTATCATAAGATTTATTTCTAATTTCCTCGAGCTCATTTAATTGTAATAACAATTTTTCTCCAGCATCCTTTAAATTATAATTAATTTTTTTTATCTACCAATAAACTTTATGCTCTAACGCAACTGGTAAATGATAATTTTTTCTAAATATGAGTTTATTTCCTATAAGAATTTTATAAACAGCTCTATAAACCCATAATGTTGAATCAAGTCTATCAGACCAATCAGTTCTTTTAGGATTTACAGATTTCTCCAAAATTCTTTTAATTTGACGATTTGATACTTTTGCTAATTTACTAGTCTGAGGGTGATAAACTGTGACGATTATATATTTAATTTCATATATTCTAAGTAATATGTCAATGCTAAAATTCTTAAAATGACTTTCCCTATCAGTAATTGATCATTCTTGACATTCTAAATCTAGTAAAAATATTTTTGTTTAGAAATTTTGAAACACTCAGAGCATCACAATGAGATAAGACTATTGCTTCAATATATTTAGACATAATCCACAGCTAATAAGATATAAATCTTTCCTGAAGATGGTACAAATAGTCCCATAAAATCTAAACCCCATACTTAAAAAAATTCAACTTTTAAAGTAAAATTTAGGGGTATTTCATCTTTTTTACAAATATTGTTTACTCTCTGCATCGATCACAAGTTTTCACATAATTATTAACATCCTTAAACAATGTATGCTAATAAAATCCAGAGTGAAATTGTAAATGCAGTCTTATATATTCTAAAGTGTCTCCCAAATTTAGATTTATGACATTTTTGTATAATTTCAAAGGTTTTATTAATTGGTACACATCTTCGAATGTCTGATACAAATTATTTTTTATATAAATAAGTGTCATCCCAAAAATAAAACTTTCCATCATACATTAATTTCTTTTTCTTGTGGCTTTTTAGTCAGTATGATAGACTATTATTAAGTAGTTAACTACATCTGCATATTACGATATGTTACTCAACAACAGTATGAAGCTCATCAGAAAAATTCTCATTTATGTTATCCTCATTATTCTTTTTATTTTCATGTTCATGTCTTGACGGATGATCAACAATTTGATTATCAGCTCTTTTTCTATCCACTATCTCAAAATCAAATTTATGCAAAAGTAGGACCTATCTTATTAATCTTTGTTTCGCATCTTTTTTGACATAAGAAATTTAATATCAGAATGATTAGTATGCACAATGCATTAAGCTCCAAGTAAATATGATTTAAATTTATCAAAAAAATATATTATTGTTAACAACTCTTTTTCAGTTGTTGTGCAATTAATTTAAGCTTCATTAAGAGTTTTGCTGGCATAATATATAACTTTAAAAATTTTATCATATTTTTGTCCTAAAACAACTCCAATAATGTAATCACTTGCATCACACATTAATTCAAATGGTTTTTCCAGTCAGGTGAAACAATGATAAGTGCAGTACTTAATTTTTTCTTTAATAAATTGAAAGCTTTAAGAAAATCATCATTAAAATCGAACTTAATATCTTTTTCCAAAAGATGACATAAAGACTTAGCAATTCTAGAAAAGTCTTTAATATACTTCCTATAGAATCCAATATATCCTAGAAAATTTCTTATAACAGTTAATGAATTAGGTGATTGTAATTCAACAATAGTTTACATTTTTTGCTTCATCAACTTTCATATCATTTTTAGAAATTTTATGTCCCAATATAATCCCTCTTGTGACCATAAATTGACATTTTTTTTTCAATTGAGAACCAAATTTTTTTCTTTACGGCGTTTTAGAACCTTTGTTAAATGATCTAAGCATGAATCAAAAGAGGTTCAAAAAATTGAGAAGTCATCCATAAACACTTCATTTCCTTTCTCAATTGGGTTACTGAAAATATACATCATACACAAGCAAAAGTCCCATAAGGACTTGTAAATGTAGTATTTTCTTGATCCTCTGGAGCAATATCTATTTGGTGGTAATCAGAATATCCAGTTAAAAAGAAAAAGTATTCATGTCGTGCTAGTCTATCCAACATTGTGTCGAAGAAAGGTAAATGAAAGTGATCATTCGTAGTGGCGGTTTTTAATTTTCTATAGTCAATCTAAATTCGTCATCCAGTGACCTGTCTTGTTGGAATTATTTATTCTTTTCATTTAAGACTGCAGTCACTTCTTCTTTCTTAGGAACACAATGAATAAGACTTCACCTATGCACTATCAATTATATGATAAATAATCCCAGCATATAACTACTTTGAATTTTGTATTTACCACTTCTTTCATCATATGATTTAATCTTCCTTGAGGATCAGATCTAGGTTAACAGTTATTTTCCATTAAAATTCTGTACATACAGATTGAAAGACTGATTCCTTTAATATATATTAATGTCCAACAAAATTTTTTTTTTTATTTTTTAGTGTCTCCAATAATTTTTCTTCCTGATCTTTAGTTAAATTTGAGAATATTATCACAGGTAAAATAGATGAATTTCTTAAGTATGCTTACTTTAAATGTGCAGGAAGTACTTTTATCTCAACTCTGGAGGTTCTCCTATTGAATGGATTAGAGATTTACTATTTTCAGCAGTTTTCAAAATTTTAAAATTTTTCTGAACATAATTTGTATCCTCTGCATTTATTTATGATGTTTTTTCTTCAAAATCACTTTCAAATTCACAATCTTTTCTTTCCTGATCTAATATCACTTCATTTTTTTCCTCAGAAATGACTTCACATTTTTTTTTGATAATATTAAGAAATCATATAATCCATAACAAGATACCTCATTAACTTTAAAACATTAAATGTTACTTCCTGGTCATTAACCCTCATGATAAACTCATCTTTCTGCACATCAATCATAGCACGTTCGGTAGCAAGAAAAGTCTCTCCAAAATAATAGGAACTTCTTTATCTTCTTACATGTCTAGCACAGTAAAATCTACAGGGAAGATAAATTTATCCAACTTAAAAAGTTCATATTCTATAACCTTTTTAGAATAAGTAATAAATTGATCAACTAACTGAAATGTTACAGTTGTGGGAGAAATCTCTCATAAGTCCAACCTTCAAAAAATGGATAAAGACATGAGATTAATGCTAGCTCACAAATCGCATATGGCTTTTTCATAAAATTTCTCTCCAATTACACAGGGTATTATGAAGCTACCATGATGTTTAAACTTTTGAGGAAGCTTCTTTTGAATTTTTGCACTACATTCTTCACTAAGTGCAATTGTCTCATAAGCTTCAAACTTCCTCTTTTTGTTAATATAACTTTTATGAATTTGACATAACTCGACATTTGTTCCAAAACTTCCGCAAACGAAATATAGGCTTCTTAAATATCTCAAAAAATTTGAAAATTGTTAATCAAACTTTTGCTGTCTCAATTTTTTTAAAAAGGAGGTTATCGTCTTTCTAAATTATTTTTAGTTGGAGAGACAAATTGTTCTGGGTCTTTAGAATTTAGTTTCTTTAGGTTCTTTAATCCCTCTCTCAACGTTAATCTCTTTTTGACTTTCAACTTTTAATTCCTTTCCACTCCTAAGTTGGACAACTTTAATTTGCTCTTGTTCTGTTCCATTGTCTTTAGGAATTACTTCAACATTATTAGGAACCGTTCCATGGGGTCTATTGGTAAGTGCGTTAGCAATTTGCCCCTGTTGATTCTTAATATTTCTTATTGCAGCACTTTAACTTTGCATTTGATTGCCCATTTACAAAACCACTTCTTATATAGACAATTCTTTTCCTTAAATTGTTGGTTATTAAAGCTAGGAGGATAAAAAGGTCTATAGTTAGAATTATCCTGATTGGTCAAGTTTCCTGCTGAGTTCACTTGATTGTTCCCCCATTGTTTCACCACCAGAATTGTTCCGGTGGTTTTTTCAACATGAGTTATAAAAGTTTGAATATTAATTATTGGGTTTATTAGCAACTGCATGTATCATTTCTAATGATTGAGAATCATTCGTTTGTCATAATAAATTTTCTTCACTTGTTTGAGGTATTTGAGAAAAAAATCATAACATAATTATCTAACTTCTTAGATAACGAAACAACTTGAGCTACTAAGATGGTAAAAGCATCATTATCATGAATACTAGCCACTCTTTTAGGATTTATCCTTTCTGAGGGTCATTAAAAATTATTAGTGTTTATTTCTTCAATTATGGCATGAGATTCATCAAATGATTTTGAAATTAAAGATCCTTCAACAACAACATCAATTATAGAGCTAAGGAATCTTTTTAACCCATTGTAAAATATTTGAATAATTAATCAGTTATGTAAAACATGATGTAGATACTTTCTAAGGGGGTTTCTTAAATCGTTCCCAAGCCACATAAATTGACTCCCCTTCAAACTGATTCAAAGAAGTAATATCATTTCTAAGCTTAACCGTTTTTTAAGTAGGAAAATATTTAGCCAAAAAATTATGTGTCATTTTTTCCTAAGTTTTAATAGATCCAGATGCTAATGAATTTAATTACATCCTAGCTTTATCCCTTAATGAAAAAGGAAAGTCTAATTTTAATTGCACCATTCGATAAACCATGATATTTGAATGTAGCACAAAGTTCTAGGAAACTTTCAACTTGTAAATTAGGATCTCAGTTTATATTTCCTCAAACTGATTATTTTGCACCATTTGTATTATTGCAGGTTTAAATTCAAATGAGTTAGTCGTTACAGTAGGGATTTGAATTCTTAAGTGAATTTCATCTTTGGTAGGGTTAANAAAGTCTAATTTTAATTGCACCATTCGATAAACCATGATATTTGAATGTAGCACAAAGTTCTAGGAAACTTTTAACTTGTAAATTAGGATCTCAGTTTATATTTCCCCAAACTGATTATTTTGCACCATTTGTATTATTGCAGGTTTAAATTTAAATGAGTTAGTCGCTACAGTAGGGATTTGAATTCTTAAGTGAATTTCATCTTTCGTAGGGTTAACATTGTCCCTTAAAGGTTTTGTAAATTTTGATGTTCATTTTCATTAGTTAAAGTTTCAATGTTATTTTGTGACGTGTTTGCCATTTTTTTAAAATTGTGAAGTTTTTTTTGCTTTCAAATTGTTCTTATGTTTCACTCTAACTCAGAATTGTAGGGTACTAAACTTTCATATCTCGAACTTCACATGCAAAAGGTAAAATTCAGAAAATAAAATACTAAAACAATCCAAATAAAATAAAATTATTTTTTCGGTTTTTGGAAATTTTTATAATTTTCGGTGTTTATAATTTTTTTGTAATTTTCAAAATTTTGTAATTTTTTTTTGTAATTTTGGAAATTTCAAGTAAAAACTAAAATTTTTAGTAATAAAAAAATAAAGTTTCTAAGAAAATTCCAAAAAAGATATTTCTTTTAAAGTTTGGTTTTTCTATCTCTTTCCCGACAACGGTGCCAAAAACTTGATCCGACCCACTATTACGCAAATATTTCTATTTCTTAATATGTCAAAAACTTCGCCCAAATTATATTTAGCGGCTAGCCAAAACATATGTAATATGATAAAAAATTTAAAAATAGTTTTCTCACNTTTTAGTAATAAAAAAATAAAGTTTCTAAGAAAATTCCAAAAAAGATATTTCTTTTAAAGTTTGGTTTTTCTGTCTCTTCCCCGACAACGCTGCCAAAAACTTAATCTGACCCACTATTACGCAAATATTTCTATTTTTTAATATGTCAAAAACTTCACCCAAATTATATTTAGCGGCTAGTCAAAACATATGTAATATGATAAAAATTTTAAAAATAGTTTTCTCATTAGGGTTACTATGCAAGTATACATATCGTTTCAAGTGATATAAACTTTTCTTTAAAAATCATAGTATCGATCTCACAGTAAAGCTGAAAATAAGAATACAACGAAATGAAAAACATAAATTTTGGTTAAGAAAATTTTACTTAAGATTGTAACAACTATCTAAAGNTCACTAGGGTTACTATGCAAGTATACATATCGTTTCAAGTGATATAAACTTTTCTTTAAAAATCATAGTATCAATCTCACAGTAAAGCCGAAAATAAGAATACAACGAAATGAAAAACATAAATTTTGTTTAAGAAAATTTTACGTAAGATTGTAACAACTATCTAAAAATGAAAATTAACTTTACTAAACTTTACAATATGCAAGTAAAAGTAAGTGTAATGATTTATACAATACATATAAAAAAAATTTCTTGCCAATAATTCATAATCAGTGTAGGATTTTAAAATTGTTTAGAAACTTTAATGTGATATTGTGACAAATAGAAACATACTTATTCTTTATTTTTTTCGAAATGTGCAAAGAACATTGACTAATCTAAAGTTGATGTCGACATGTATAGTAGTGTTGGGTAGATTCTAGTATCTCACTCATAGATTACCCACTGTGCTCTCTCTATAAAACATACCAGTGACCCTTAGGTCCAATCTCTAGACCAAATTGATAAAAAAATTTAGTCTGTCACTCTAGAAACTTCTATGCACATCAAATCTTATGTCCCTATCTATTTGCACTCTTCTTCGGATGCAAGTTAGAATGTGATACTTACAATTCAAGAAATTTTAGCCCTTTCGGGCCTATAAGTTCCTCAAGAGGTTTTAACAATACAAGTGAAAAATTTGTAAAGTAAATGAATGATCGGTAAAAATATCATTACAATTTTTAGGAATAAAAAAAATTCTAAATAAAATCAAAATCACTTATTTAATTACTTCATATTGCAATGAGAAAGATAGAAAACTACTCATGAAGCATGAGGCTAACAAAAGAAAACTTATTTATAAAACTTCAATCCAAAGTACAAAATTTAAAGAGAAAGATACAAATACTTATTTGGAATGTTCCCCCAAGCACTCCTTTGAAGTTCTCTGATTTCTTTGACTCCAAAAGCATTTACAAGACTCACAAACTCCATAAATAACAAAGGCTCACAAAGAAAACTTCTCACACACTTAACACACTCACACACTATGAGACTTTATAGATGCGACTCCCCTAGCCTCTTGGAATTAATTCATATTTATAGAGCTTCGAAAAGACCGAAGGTTGCTTCAGACATCTCTTCAAAATTTGACCTCATTCATTGAATCTTTTAGAAGATAATTGTGGTGCCAAGACGCCAGCCAATTTCTGCATGTAGCGCCTAGGCGTCAGGTCGGCTGGTTTGGTACTTTTCTTCAATTTAGCCCATTTTGCTCCTTTTTTATGTATTTTTCCTTCTTTTTAACTGTAACAAAAAACATAAAGATATCTTTTATTAAAGTATAATATCCTAAAAAATTGAGTATAAAATGTGCATAAAAATATGTCAATTTAAGGTGGATCAATTATTCCTGGGTTTTTCTTAGATAACTCATTATGTTGTTTTCATATTAGTTTTAGGTTTTAAACATTTGAACGGAATAAATAGAAGAAGAACAAATGTGTATAGAAGACGAAAAAAACAAATAGAAATGTATAAATTTTTACTTGTTTATTTTAGCTACTTTCTTTAGNTACAAGATTCACAAACTCCATAAATAACAAAGGCTCACAAAGAAAACTTCTCACACACTTAACACACTCACAAACTATGAGATTTTATAGATGCGACTCCCCTAGCCTTTTGGAATTAATTCATATTTATAGAGCTTCGAAAAGACCGAAGGTTGCTTCAAACATCTCTTCAAAATTAGACCTCATTCATTGAATCTTTTAGAAAATAATTGTGGTGCCAAGGCGCCAGCCAATTTCTGCATCTAGCGCCTAGGCGTCAGTTCGGCTGGTTTGATACTTTTCTTCAATTTAACCCATTTTGCTCCTTTTTTATGTATTTTTGCTTCTTTTTAACTGTAACCAAAAACATAAAAATATCTTTTATTAAAGTATAATATCCTAAAAAATTGAGTATAAAATGTGCATAAAAATATGTCAATTTAAGGTGGATCAATTATTCCTGGGTTTTTCTTAGATAACTCATTATGTTGTTTTCATATTAGTTTTAGGTTTTAAACATTTGAACGGAATGAATAGAAGAAGAACAAATGTGTATAGAAGATGAAAAAAACAAATAGAAATGTATAAATTTTTACTTGTTTATTTTAGCTACTTTCTTTACTGGCTATTTTATGTATTATTTGAATATTAAATTACTAGTGTTAGAATTAGAATTAGAATGACAGTGAATTGATTTCCACAGTCTAACCGTCCGTTTTCATCTTGGTCAACTTCAAGCCCTGGGTTGGGTCGTGACAGACCGACTCCACAACATCAAAAACCTGAACCGATTAGGTTCAGGTACAAAAATGGGAGCCGCTCTCTATCACTGGACTTCTCGTGTCATGCAACGATCGCGTGAACGCGTCCCGACCCATGTCAGTTTCAGAGTTCGCTGAATTTCATCTAGGCTAGTTCATGTTATAAACAAATGAATTTTTCTTTTAAAAGCATTATATCAATAAGTTTGAATTCTTTCTGATGTCATATAGCTTGGAAATAATCTGAAGTTTATCATAAAATTGATGGAGTTTGTTTTAAAGTTGCCTAGATTATATTACTTTTTTGCTGTTAGCTTCATATAAAGTGGTCNAAATTGATGGAGTTTGTTTTAAAGTTGCCTAGATTATATTACTTTTTTGCTGTTAGCTTCATATAAAGTGGTTAGAAAGTCATCTGCTTATTGAATTTAAAAATTCATATTATTGGAACTCCTGTCTGAAATCTTTTTTAATATTGCTGCCGATTGTTGATATTTAATGTATAGTTCTAAATGTGGACATGAATGCTTTCTTTCTGATTCCTAAGCAGATTTGTGGGGCTGATGTATGTCTTTAGTCTACAAGAAAGCAGATTTTCACTTCATACTTGAAAATTTTTCTTAGCATCTTGTAAACTGAGAGCACTAAATTATTGCCCTCTGCTAATAAATAAACAAATTTGNAATGTATAGTTCTAAATGTGGACATGAATGCTTTCTTTCTGATTCCTAAGCAGATTTGTGGGGCTGATGTATCTCTTTAGTTTACAAGAAAGAAGATTTTCACTTCATACTTGAAAATTTTTCTTAGCATCTTGTAATCTGAGAGCACTAAATTATTGCCCTCTGCTAATAAATTAACAAATTTACTGCAGGACTTGTGGTTTCTGTAGTAGACCCACAACCAGGAGAAACCATATTTGATTGCTGTGCGGCGCCTGGTGGAAAGGCTATTTTTATGGCGTCTTGTTTGAAAAATGAAGGTAATGTTTAGTTGAATTTCATTTCTTTGGATATAATTTTTTTTGTATCTTGACTACCTCCCATCCTCTCCATCCCATAAAATGAAACCTTCCTTTCCCTATATTTGAGTTTTCATTTAAAATTTGTTTGTTTTCTCTAAACAGAATATTTGAGTATTTTTTTAGCGTCATCATAAATTCTACAAGGGCAAGGTCTGTACGATGCTTCATTGAGCTAGAATGAGTTTATGGAAGATTTTTACATANGAGTTTTCATTTAAAATTTGTTTGTTTTCTCTAAACAGAATATTTGAGTATTTTTTTAGCGTCATCATAAATGCTACAAGGGCAAGGCCTGTACGATGCTTCATTGAGCTAGAATGAGTTTATGGAAGATTTTTACATTCATTCAAATAGATGATGTTAGAAAAAAAAAATGTTTTGCCCAGGAGTATTCCTCAAGCCCATGAGATTTCTGGATTTGAAGAAATGTTGATTTCAAGGAAGTGAGGTTATAATATACTGGTCACTTCATAGAATAACTTAGGCTCAAGACATACCTTGATACTTGGAGTTAGAAATGAATAAAAATAGGATTCCGAATTATGGAATTATAAGTTTCCTATTTTAGTGTTATTCTCTTTTATTTTCTTTTTGTTATGTCACATTCCTTACCTTATTGGGTTAGTTTATCTTTGGTAAGTTGTTATGGTTGTAATTTAGTGTGTTCTAGCTGACCATTATTGTTTCATGAAAAAAGTTGTAATTTGATTATGCAAAAATAAGATAATGTGATTTTCTCCACCTTTTTTTATGGTATCAGAACCAAGTTACACGCTCTAGCCCTTCTTCCTCTAATGGAGCCTCTTCTTGCACAAACCATGGGGGCCCAACCCCTGTGACGCNCCATTATTGTTTCATGAAAAAAGTTGTAATTTGATTATGCAAAAATAAGATAATGTGATTTTCTCCACCTTTCTTTATGGTATCAGAACCAAGCTACAAGCTCTAGCCCTTCTTCCTCTAATGGAGTCTCTTCTTGCACAAACCATGGGGGCCCAACCCCTGTGACGTACCTCTCCTTCCTTCTCAGGCAATCTTTCCCCGCGCTTTATAGTAGGATCACTTCGCAGCTGGTGCGAAGCTCTTTTCTCTGCCATATCAGAAATCCCAAACCTGCGAAGAGAAGTTCAACAACCGTTGGAGTCCCTTCAGTCGACCATAAAAGTTCTTCGATTAAAGGTTTCTGTTATAAATTAATAACAAATATTAATACTTATAATATTTATTTAAATTAATGAAATATGAAATTAAAACTTACCCTCACCTTAAGGCTCTATTCGACTGCCCTTACTTTCACGCACGCGAGTTGCACTTCTTCCTCCTCCCTCTTCTACCTTTGGTGGCTAATCAGGCATGTTACACTTTGCACGGTAGAGAAAAGCCTCATGATCCTTCCTCTTCCTTTGTCTTCTTCTACTTTGGTTTCTTCTTCATTGCGACTATGTTAAAGATGTTCAGACTAGCAGCAAGTGGGGGAAGTTCATTTGCGCGCGCAGATGAACTACCCTAATCATGCGAGCAGAACTTCTTTTCCTCCCCACTCGTGATAGACATCCTTTGCGCACGAGAGAACCTCGACTCCTTCACTCGATAATGCTCAGCCCAATCAAATTCCTCCTGTAAAAACTCCAAAAGCAGGCACTCCCTCTCCTCTTTTTCATCAACGCTCGACTAGAGCCCAACNACTTTGCACGGTAGAGAAAAGCCTCATGATCCTTCCTCTTCCTTTGTCTTCTTCTACTTTGGTTTCTTCTTCTGAGCGCGCGCAAATGAACTTCCCTCGCTCGACTCCAGCATTGACAAGCACATTCTCCTTCCTTTTCTCCTTCTCCTTCACTGTTGTCTCTTCCCGTTCTTCCTCTTTGCTCTATTAGGGCACGACTCCTCAACTGCGCTCGTGAGTCTCCTTCGCTTGTTGCACAAAGCCCTCGATGCTTTCTTTTTTTTTTTGGAGAAACCCTCGACACTTCTTCCTCCTAAAGGAGTGAGATGTTCGACTCTCACTACTCTCTCTATCTTCCTGTTTTCCCTTTCATGATTCTAATGAGATGACGTTTATAATCTATAGATGAGAAACTGTTGAGACAGTTATTTCTTATGGTCTTTTCAAAAATACCCATTTTATTTTAATATTTTTATTACTTGGGTAGACATACAAAGAGTTCACTAACTTCAATTTTGTCTGACTTGTTGATGAATCTCACTTCAGGATTGTTGGGAAATGAGAATTGAAAGTTTTAAAGATATTTAATTCTCTTTTTAGTTAAATATTCCCTAATTAGATTGCAACTTATTGTCAATTAACAAGCTTACTCGTAACTTGATTTGTGTTATTAAATTTCATTCTAATGCTTGTGAATTTCATGTCGTGGATTTGGGAAAAGTGATCGGCAGTGTTGAATTGTATCAAGGTCTATATTTGCTCAAGAAAAATCATTCTTTTAACACAAGTGCCCACTTCATACTCTTCCCTACTCATGAGGCTGATATGTCTGATTCCGTTCGAATTCAAGTTCTATTTTGGCATCGTTGCCTAGGTCATCTTAATTTCCATTATGTTGTAATGCTATAATCTCATTTTTTTTATTATTAAAAAATCAAGTATTTTTCAATGCGAATTTTGTTAATGGACTAAGCATACTCGTCACATCTATTCTCTATCCCAGTATAAACCCTTACATCCTTTCTCTATCATCCACGGTGACATTTGGGAACCATCAAAATTGAAAACTATAAATGGAGCCAGATGGGTTGTTCCTTCTATTGATTACTATACTAGAACCAGTTGGATATTCCTCATAAAGGAAAATTTTGAAACTGCACGAATCTTTCATTCCTCCCATAACAATATTTCCGCTCAGTTCTACTGCAAAATTCAAATCCTCAAAACTGATAATGTAAATGAATACTTCATTTCTATCATTGAACCCTACCTTGTAAAGAACAGTTTCATCCATGTGTGTTTTTGCGTTAAAACTCTACAACAAAATGTGATAACTGAGAGAAAGAATGGACATATTCTCGAGATATCTTGGTTTATAATACTTTCTCTGTGCCCCAAAAATTTTCATGGGAGATGTCATGCTCATTGTTCACTGCTCACAATCACCTACCTCATTAATAAAATGTCAGGCAGGGGTCATTGGATTCAAAGCCCCTCTTAATCATGTGATGAAAAAATACCCTTATGTCAGAGTTTTCTCATTCAATCTTTTTCTAAAAATATTTGGCCACCCCTTTTTGTTCACATTCATCAACCAAACTGTATAAAGGTTGAACCAAAATCTATCAAATTTATCTTCCTTGGGTATGCTTTTAACAAAAAGATGTACAAGTGCTATTCTCCCATTAGGAAAAAGTAATATAGATCCATGGATGTTACCTTCTTTGAATGCCAACCCTACTATCCCAAATATGATATTTAGGAGGAGAGTCTGGGCGAATATCGTACTTGGGAACTACTCTAGATATTTATACTTATCGAAAGTCATCACAATCTATTTTACTTCCCTATTTTACTTGGAATACTCACTTTGATCTAGAGTGATAACAACCTATTCTCTTTTATTCTAACCACCTGTCTCTTAAGTTCCGTCTGTTGAGAACAACCAACTTGAGATTGACAATAAAGAGCTTTGTGTGTATACTATGAGAATCCAAACATCAAACATCTCTGAAGTTCCAAGGGAGGTGGAATCCAGTGGAGAAGACAAGAAAAGTTTGAACAAAATATCCTATACAGGATTATTTGGCCTATGGGAACTTGTCAATTTATAAACTTTTGTATCTAGTATTGATTGTATGCAAATACCCAAGTCTATTCATGAAGCACCTCACAGTTCAAAATGGAAAAAACCAATTGAAGATGAGATCTAAACACTTGATCTAAATGAAACATGAATCTTTACAAAGCTCCCTCCAAATAAAAGCTCAGTTGGGTTCAAATGAGTTTTTAATGTCAAGTATAAAACTTATGGGAGCATTAGTAGGTCCAAGGCTATCAAAAGACATCTGCGTCAGTGACCAAGTTAAACACTGTAAGAGCGATGAGATATTTTCTAGGCATGGAAGTGGCCAGTTACAAGATAGGTATAATGATATCCCAAAAAAAGTTCATCTTAGACCTACTAAAAGAGACAAGAATGCTAGGATACAAAACCACTGAGGCTCTTCTGGATTTCAACGAAAAGTTACATTCACGGGGATACAATTATCTTTGGAAAAATGTAAGATCTGGAGATTGGTAAGTTTATCTATCAGTCATACACTAGACCTGGTATTGCTTACTCTATTGGTATTGTGACTCAACAGATGAATAGTCTGAATGAAGAACTTCTGAGGATGGACATTATATTGAGATTCTTAAGAAGATCCTTGCAGAGAGTTATTATTTAAGAAATCAGACAAGAGGGAGGTAGAGGTTTACATTGATAGTAGTTGGGCAGGAGAACTCATGGATAAAAGGTCCACTTCTGGCAATTGTTCTTATGTCTAGGGAAATTTTGTCACCTAGAGGAACAAAAAGCAAACTGTGGTATGTAAAAGTAGTGCAAAGTCTGAGTGTCAGACACTTGTTTTGGAAATTTGTGAAGGAATGTAGATCCAAAGGTTACTAAGTGAGTTGGGATAGTTCATGATCAATTCCATAATGATTTTATGTGATAGCCAAGACACCATTAGTATTGCAAAGAATCTTGTACATCATGACAAGACCAAACACATTAAGATTGATAGAGATTTTTTCTCTGAAAAGGTCAATGAAGACTGCATTCCAACTTCATCTTCAATTCGTTGATGTTTTCACTAAATCTCTACCTCCAAGCAGCTTCACTAATTTCAATACCAAGTTGGGCTTTCACAACATCTATGACCCAACTTGAGGGGGTGTGGAATTCCGAGTTTCTATTTTAGTATTTTTTTTTTGTTATGTCACATTTCTTTCATTTTTTGGGTTAGTTTATCTTTGGTTAGTTAATATGATTGTATTTAAGTGTGTCGTAGTCGTTTCTTATTTTATAAGAAGAAGAGTTATAATTTGATTATAAAGAAATAAGAGAATTTTGTTTTCTCCACCTTTCTTCACTAATTTATAGTATTTAGCGAGAGAAACGGAGGGGCAGGGAGGGGATTATTTATTTTTATTCAGGGCAATACTTTAATGAATGCAGTGAAGCAAGTGCATAATAAAGGAGCAAGTGGGAGATAGGGATTTACGAGGAGGATAACAGAAGAGCAATAAAGGGAGAGAGAGAGAAGGGGGGGAGAGGAGAGGGGGAAGAGGGGGAGAAAGAGAGAGAGAGAGAGAGAGAATGACTAGTGGGAAAAAGAGAGGGTAACAAAATAGTAGTAAATACATATATAGAGAGAGGAAGTATAGAGAGAGAGAGTACTTTGTATGAAAGAAGGATGGAGGAAAGGATAGGCTACTATTCTAGCCTGCTTTGCATGTGTTTCCTTTTTTTATTATTTTTGTTAGTGCGCACTAACAATATTTTACTAATTTTTATGTGTGCAGATGTGATATATGTGCATGTTATTGTACTTGGATATGTAAGTATGGATGTGTCTGTATGAGCCTTATTATGTAGATGGTACTATTCTTATTTTCTTTGTTTCTTTGTTTCTGTTTTGAAAAATCATAAATCTGAATCTTATATATTCGGAAGCATGTATATTAAGAAACTTGATATTCGACAACCTAATTAGAAGATATCTAATTACAGGGTTCTTTCTATATTAGAGTTATTCCTAATTTAGAGAGTTGGAAGTGTGTTTAAATATGCAATATATGCTTTAGATTGAATAATAAGAAGAAAGGAAGTTTTCAGTCACATGATATTAGAGTTATGCACGTATAGTTGCATCCTCTATTCGACTTCATTCACTACACACGAGTGCGGTCGTGATCGCGTCGATCATTTTCGTCTGTGTGAATCTTTTTGAAATTCATCGTCGATCTGCACTGTGTTGTTCGTCGGAGCTTCCTCTTAAATTGTCTGTCATTCGTCAAAGTGAGTGTGGACCTAGCTCGTGACCATTCTACCTGCATCATGCAACCTCTTCTTATTGCGACTGGATTATTGTGTCAACTTCTTTGTGGGCTTCGTCTTTGTCTCGAAGCAATTCATCTGCAACAGTATCATTTGTCTTTTGCTCGGGTTGGTTCCAGCTTCTCATTGTCTGTTTCAGTCGATTCCTCGGATGTTGTGTTCCTCTATATGCTTGGTTTGCTTACGTCAATTTTCTCAATTTTGGGTTCCTCTATATGCTTGGTTTGTTTAGGTTTTGATTTCCTCGATTGTTGTGTTCGACTTTGTCGATTCAATTTTTTTTTCATTTATTCGGTCAAGTTATTTGTCTCCTAGCGCTTTGACAATTTATCCTTCAACACTGAATGACATCAATTATGGCTAGTGAACACGAACACCTTGTGACATGTTTGGTTTCATTTGTGGTTAAGATTACTGATGAAAAGTTAAATAGTATTACTTGTTTTTGCTAGAATAAAATGTGGACTATTTAAGGAGTATTTTTCAAGAGTCACCTCATTGATAATCCCTCAACTAAGACTGAGTCGAATTATTTTCAGTGAGTAGAGTGGATGCCCACTTGCTGATACAAATACAGAGCTTTATCGAACTTGATCAATCTGTTCATATTGCTCATTACGACCATGTTAAAGATGTGACGGGGGAATTGTATTTGTGTTTTCTGAAAGAAATCAACTCTCTATATTTTAGGATTTCTATTGAGCTGAGCAACATGATCAATCACTCAACGTGTATCACATGCACTTTAAATACGTAAAGAATTGAACTCACTAATGGCATTCAGTATCGATGTCCGGATTTAGCAGGCTCAAAGAGAACAAATGGTTATTATGAGCTTTCTAACTGGCCTCAACTCTTAATATGAAGGTGTCAAACCACAGATCTTATTTGATTCTAAATGCAGTACTCTGAATGAAGCTTATATTTGAGTACTACATACAATTTTGAGTTTTCAGGCCTCATTCGTACAATATTTAGTGCTCTTGCTAGTTAGAAAAATACTGACAATAGTATATCTCAATCTCAAGACAGTTACAACTCTGGAACTCCGAGGTAGTGTGCTATTATTATCATAAAAATGATCATATGAAAAGAACATGTCAAAAGTTACTCAAAAAGAACTAAAAGGGTTATATATCACATCAGCTTATTTAGTTAGTACTAGACCTAGGCATTTGGTGGGACGTGCTTGGTGTGGGTCAGACTTACTTGGGCTTTGACCAGTCAAAGCAGATTCAGGTCGTGCTTGAGTTCGGTTTCTGTTTATAATTCTTAATGAGGCCCACCTGTTAAATGGGTTGGGCTGACCCACAACCTTAAAAGAAAAGTGATTTTTCATATCAAAACTCAAACTCAGATAATTTTGTTTAAATTTAATTTGAATGAGACTCTAAATTATTATTTTAAAAAAAACTAATATAAGATTAAAATTTTAATTAATTTCATATGTATTTTTACTATTTTGTAAAAAATAAATAATAAAGTCTTTAACATTTTCCCTGGAACATGTTGATTTAAAATATTGAAAAAAACCATATTATGAATGATTTAAAGGATTTGTGGTAAAAGTTTTCAATTGATTTTATAGGTATGTATTTTTTCTTATACATTTAGGTGAATTTAATAGCTAGTGTATAAACATGAAATATGTAAAATTTTAAACTAGACATCATGATATGTAAATACATAGGAATCGAATATGTGTATAAATACCACAAAAAAAAAAAAAAGATTTTCATACATACCACTCATCATTTTATATTTAATTACATATCTAACACTTGCTTCTATTTTTATATATTTGTCATTTTATCTATGCTTGAAAGTTGTATTTCAAATTTAAAAAAATTAAAAAAGTTAATTTTTATGTGATATGAAAGATTTGATTGGTATTAATGCAAGATAAAAATTTATAACTAGATAGAGAAGAAAAAGGAGGAAATTAACTGACTTGAAAGCTTGCAATTGCAAACTATTCCTATGAAACATGGTCATTGGGCAGGTCGGGTGTAATTCGTGTCGAACTTATTCGGGCTTTGATTAAGTCAAGGTGTGCTTGGGCCTGACCGAGCCCGCTAATTTTTTTAATAGCCAAACCTCCCCATTCTAAGCGGGCTTATGACGAGCTTGACATGTCACCCTGACCTAATTCCCAGGTCTAGTCACTACAAATGATTCCTCTTCAAGTCAGACTTTGTCTATTTCACAAATAAATATGCTAAGCTCATCAAATTTCGGGAAGCAACCAAGAAATTCACATTTATCGCTACTATGTTGAGTTCGGTAACAATGCTACTTTTCTTTTTTCCTCTTGCACACAATGGTCATTGATCTGCAGATTACATGATAGGTAATCCAAAATTCTTCTCTAGCTTTCATAAGCACGTCTTCCTTCACTTTAGCTGATGGATCTACCTTTAACGTTAATTTGTCTGGCGACATCAATTTTACACCCATATTGCGTCTAACTTTTGTTTTCAGTTTACATCAATTCACTTTTAATCTTGTTCTGTTTGCAAAATTACACATGCTTTTAATTGTTGTATCTTATTCTTTTCCGATCATTGTCTATTTTAGATCTTATGACAAAGAAGATTATTGGTAAAGTACAAGAATCTAGGGGGTATATATTTTGGGTAAAGAGGTATATCGACTCGTACCCAGTTGCAACACCTTATCTCCTTTTGAGATTAATTGAGATTAGGTTATCCATCATTATCAATGCTAAAAAAAATAAATCATCTATTTCAACACTCATCATTTTTTAGATTGTGAGTCGTGTTAATTTGTTAAACACCATCATTTGTATTTTATTCTCAAAGTTAATAAAAGAGTAAGTCATAGTTTTTATTTGGTTTATTCTGATATGTGGTGACCTTTTGCTATTTTATCTAATAGATTTCAATATTTTGTATCGTCTGTGGATGATTTTTTTCGTATGACTTGACTTTATTTTATGACATCTCGTGTTGAGTTACTGGCACATTTCTAATCTTTTTTTTGTCGAAATTAAAACTTAATTTAATGTTTCGATTAAGATTTTGAGAAGTTACAATGTTATATAATATCTTTCATCCTTTCAAAAATATAACATTTCCATTGTCGGTCCCAAGCCCGGATGTAAAAAGTAGTGGGTTGCGTTAGGTAGTCGATAAATAACATAAATTTTGTCGAAAAAATCATGACATGAATCATTTTGATCATTGTGTAAGTGCTAGGGCGTCCCCTGGAAGCGACGCGTTGTATATAGTCTGAATATAGTGAGAAGTGTGCAAGGGTCGCTACACTGACACCCGAGTGTAGCGTCAAATAAGTAAGATTTCCTACATCACGTACGAATGCGGGTAAAGAAGTTAGTTCATGAAACTAATATTAGGATAGAATCTTGAAATATATGTACTCTCGATAATTAATTAATGTAACTAATTGATATTATGATTCACAGAAAAATTAATATCTTATGTATTCAAGAAATTAAATGGGTTGGTGAAAAGGCTAAAAAGATTCATAACTTAAGTTTTAATCTTTGGTATTCTGGTAAGAGTCGCACTAGAAACGATGTAGGCGTAATTATAGATAAGAGTTTGAAATATGATGTAAAAATAATAGAGTTTGAGATAGAATTATAACCCTTAATATTATCATTGATATTAAGATTTTTAATATTAAAAGTGCTTATGCTCCTGAAGTAGATTTAGATATAGGGTTTAAAGATAATTTCTGAAATGACTTAGAAGAATTAATACAAATGCTAACTCTTGAAGAAAAAAATTTTATTGGAGGTGATTTAAATGGACATGTGAGTTGAGTGGTAGAAGATTTCAGAAATGTTCATGGTGGCTACGTTGGAGTGACTAATGGAGAAGGTAGAACAATTTTAGATTTTGCTTTAGCGTATGTTTTGTTATTACTAATACTTTATTCAAGAAAAGATATGAGCATTTTATTACTTATCTAATAAAACACAAATTGATTATTTTCTTATGAGAAGAAGAGATCGTCGACATTGTAAAGATTGAAATGTCATTCCAAGTGAGGATTTTAGTACTCAATTTCGTTTATTAGTTCTAGATTTTAAATTGAAGAGTGGTAAAATAAAAAAAAAAATAGGATTCGTCATGGTATAATTAGATGTGAGAACCTAAAAGACAAATAAAATTATTTTTATGAGAAAAATTCAAGATTTCAAAATTTAGAATGTTCATGAAGAAGCAAATACTACGTGGGATAAAGTAACAAACACTATTAAACAAGAAGTAAAAGATATATTTGGAGAATCAAAAGAAAAAAAATTCAATAAATAATAATAGTTGCTGGTGGAATAATAATGCATAATAAAAGAAGAAATATAAGAAGTTATGTTATAAAAATTGATTTAAATCTAAAAGCTTAGAGAATTAGAAGAAATATCAAACGGTTCGCCGGGAGTCTAAAAGAATAATTTGTGACGCTAAAAATTCAGCTTTTAATAATCTTTATAATAGATTATAGGGTGAAAAATATATGTATAAATTAGCCAAACAAAGAGAAGAATAGTAAAAAATTTAACTCAAGTAAAGTGTATTAAAGATGAAAACCAAAAAAGTTTTTTTCTTAGAAAAAGATATTCAATATAGGTGTGTGAGTTAATTTGATAAACTTTTTAATGAAGTTTCTGAAAATACGATCGACCATAATGATCTTAATATTGTTAGTAATAATAAAACGTTTCATTTTTACTGTTGCATTAATAAAAAAAAAGTTGAGGAGGCTTTAAAGAAAATTAAGTGTGGGTTCCTTTGTGCAAAAGAAGAAACAGCGGTCAATCATTAAAAATTTCATTGGTCAATGTTAAATATTCATACAAAGAGAAATGTGGGAGGACGTTGAAAATTCGTTCGAGAGTAGCTCCCTCGACTGGAACACTTAGAGGAGCTCCCGTGTCACTCTATTAATCAACAAGAATTTGACACTTTTACCAACTTTATTTTAAGGAATCTCTAGATCTAGAAATTCATTTCGTATAATTGAACCTTTTCAAACTGTTTCTTTTTCAGAACAAAAAAGATTTGTGCCAAAATCATAGATGCCAAGAAGAATAGAAGGCCTTGGATCGGTTTTAAGCCCATATCTTTTTGCTTTTGTTATGGATGGTCTTTCTGGACATTTACAGTTGGATGTACCTTGGTGTATGCTTTTTGTTGATGACATCCTCTCGTGGATAAGACGAGAGAAAAATCCAAAAATAAAGTTGAATTATGGAGGTCTACATTGGAGTATAAACACCTTTATTTGAGTAGAACTAAAACTGAATACAATATAATTTTAGTAGTGGTAGCTCTAGTGACAGAAGTGTAACTTTGGGTGATCACATTGTTAAAAGGTGTGAACGATTTAGATATCTTGTGTCTGTTGTTCAAAGCGATGGCGATATAAATGGGGATGTTAATAGTAGAATTCAAGTTGGTTGGTTGAAGTAGAGGAATGCTTCAGGCCTTTTGTGTGATAGAAAAGTGCCTCTTAAACTGAAAGAAAAATTTTATAAGACGATGGTGAGACTTGCAATGCTTTATGGAGCTGAATTTTGGCCTTTAAAAGAGAAGCATAATACTAAGTTAAGTGTTACCGAGATGAGAATGATTAGGTGGATGAGTGGCTTTACACTTATAAACAAAATGCAAAATGACGAAAAAAATTAGATTTAGCGCAAAGGTAGGAGAGTAGATATTTTAGATTCTGTGACGAACAAAATTAGAGAAATGACAGACAAAATGAAATGTTATTTTAACCAACCTTAAGCATGAAACGTCACAACATGCTACACCAACCCTAAGCATGAAACATCGACCATCATTTTGTCCTCTCCCAATATTTTGGTCCCCGTAGGTTAGCACGTATTATAAATGATTATGTTGGTGTAGCTTCTGTGACATTAAACATTGACCATCTAATGATTTGATTCGGAGAGTAGATGTTTTAGATTCGACTTATGTTAAGAAAAACAGAGGTAGACCTAGGAAGACTTATGCTTATTGTATAAAAAATTATCTTAATTTATTAGAACTAAATGAAATCATGACATTAAATAGGACGCAATGGAGAAAAAGGATTCATGTGGCCGGCCCCATGTAGTGAGATTAAGACTTTGTTATTGTTATTGTTGTTGTATCCTTTCAGAAGTGTATAACACAAAACGGGATGCTTCACTACTCATCCTTTGTTGACACTCCATCCCAAAATGTAGTAGTTGAAAAGAAAAATAAACATCTTCTTGAGATGGCTAGAGCTTTTTTGTCTCAAACGAATGTGCCTAAAGTTCGGAGATGATGCAATTTCTACGACATGTTTTATCACGACCTGGTCTAGGGCTTGCAATTAACCGAAGCAAGTACAAACGATTGGACGGTGTGAATTAAAATTTTCTATAATCGTCCACATTTTAACAGATGAAAGCGCCACTACAAAATTAAATTGAAGCTGTACAATTAAAATTACCTTGTTGATGATTGTCTGTGTCTTCTATAAATATTTTGTCGTCTATCACTCATCTTTTAATATTTTAATTAAACCTTAAAGGTTAGTTAAAACAACTGTGACTTAAAAGAGCCATTGAATACTCATATTTCTAACCTACAGCTATACAAGGAAATAAAGAATAATATGCATGCCAACTAATCTTCTTTATAAATCAATATAAATATTTGACTTGCTTTTTAAATGAATCTACATTAGTATCATATCGGTATCATTTCATATCTATACAATGTCATAGGAGACACCGTCTAAAAAAATTGTGTCAATTAAGACATCAATCTGAATGTCATTTTCGATTTATGTGCACGAGTACATTAGTTTTCTCCCATTACTATCATCGAGGGGTGTTTCATACTAACCAAATGTCGGCGCTTAAAAGGGGAAAAAGGGTTAATTTAATGTTTGAGGGTCGCCCGTAAGAAGCTGTCGGCAGCCGGANTGGGTTGAACTTGAGAATCCAAACATAACCTGAATAAGCACAAAATTTCAGATCGCGTTCTGGTTAACTGGTTAAACTCGAGTACAAGTTTTAGTTTTTGACATGTTTATTATTCAGGTCGGGTTATTTTCGGGTTGGACACGAACCCGACCAACTAACTCTAAATGACAACCTCTAGTAGCTACAAAATTAAATTAAAACAGTACAATTAAAATTACCTTATTGACACGAACCCGAACCCGAACCCGAACCCGACCAACTAACTCGAATTGACACCGCTAGTAGTTACAAAATTAAATTAAAGCAGTACAATTAAAATTACCTTATTGATGATTGTCTGCGTCTTTTATAAATTTTTACTCGTCTGTCGCTCATCTTTTAATACTTTAATTAAACCTAAAAAGTTAATTAAAATAACTGTGAGCTAAACAAGACAATAAGTACTCATATTTCTAAACTACAGCTATACAAAGAAAAGAAAGAACAATATGCACAACAGTTAATCTTCTTTATAAATTAAGATAAACAATTGACATGTTATTCAAAGGAATCTATATCAATATCATATTGTTATTATTTTATATCTATACAACACCGTATGAAAAAATTGTCAATTAAGACACATCAATATCAATATCATTTTCTATTTATATGCACGGGTACATTAGTGTTCCCCTACTAGTAACATCAA
>JXCR01098703.1:0-38493 GCA_002079205.1 Phalaenopsis hybrid cultivar | reverse complement strand
TCATTCCTTTGTTAACTCCACTTGAATTATTCTTAGACTTCTTATTGAATCCTTCTCAGCGAGCTCTGTATTTGATGCGACCTTAAGTCCAGGTGCACTTGCACTTTGGGGTCTTACACAAGTGTACGTATCGCTTTTGTAATATAGGACTTTTGAGTTCAGGCTATCAAACCCACAGGGAAGGAGGTGTTTGAATTTAGGAAAAATTCTAGCATACTAAATTTGTTCTTAGCTTGGAAGTTGAATTTATTTAAAGTTGTGTTGACTAGTCCTATTGAATTACAATTTACTCTTAAAAGTTTACTCTTGAAATTCTACTCAATATGGTTGGATTGGCGACAATCAAGTTGTAAAGCTACATTCCCTTGTAATGATCTAAGTGGAGTGAAGGAATTGAAAATGAAAATTGTAAATGGGGCTAGTGAAAAATAGGAGCAACTCTCTTCTTTACCCTCTCCAGAATGCATGAAGAAGTTTCNCATGATATCTAGTATCTTCTCTATCCTAGTTAACCCGTTCTCCGCTTCAATTGTATCTTCAATTCCCTTGAATAAAGGTGGATGCATATTTGGAAATATCTTCAAGTAATTATCCACAATGATTGTATCACTTCCGACGAGTTGCGATCTGAACTATTGAATCAACTTAATCATTGTCGTTATCATTTTGGTGAGGACATTTGCGTTCACATTAATAGTTGGTTGTACTCCTTCGTTTTCTATCAGATTCTCTTCTATAATTTCGGGTGCATCACTATACTTGAATGTATAAATTATCTCTTTTAAGTTATTTTTAATTATTAAAATTTTCTTATAATTATCCTATTGGCGATTTCATCAAGATTCAATTAGTTAATCTTAAACCCTATCTCTGATACCACTTTTGTAATGACCCGGCAACCTCTGTGTATCTTATTTGTACCCATGAAATCACAGAAGCACGGAACTCTTTTGTAGGTTATAGGTAGTTTACAAAGAGGTTACAGTGGGGTTACAAAGGGGCATAACCTCGATATAACCCCCCTGTACCTCCTGAATAACCCCTGGACGTACGCAGCGCTGCGTATGTCTTATGTACGCAAATATTTTTCCTGCGCACGAGAAAACCTCAACTCGTTCCTTCCTTCACACGATAATGCTCGGCTCGACCGAACTCCTCCAATCGGAACTCTAAAAGCACGNTTTAAGTACAATTTCATCCATAAACATTTGCAAAACATAAAGAAAATTAAGCATTCTTTTCTACATATCAGTGTTCTTTTGCATTCTTCCTCTTGTGCATTTATTTACCCTTCTGAGTAAGTTGATGGCCGATCTCTACTCTTCTAGCTCATTCCACTAATATCTAATTTTCATCGATTCTTAAGGGTACCAATGGTTGTCTGATCGAATCTTTTAATTCCAAAAGGAATCTGTAGCACTTTTCTTTTGTGGTAGAGATCAACTGTGGCGCATACCTCAGTAGTGCAGTGAATTCTGTTTCATACTGCGTGATCGCCTTCTCTCTTTTCCTCAAATTGGTAAACTTGCCTTGCATTTATCATTGAGCGAATATAGATACGAACTACTCCCTAAAAAGATCTACAAACTCCCTCCAACTTATCATCATGTTTGTTATGTCCCCTAACCTGTCTTGAACGTTGCCCATGACACCACCTTTTGACTTCTCCGTCTGGTAAAAACGTTGCCAATAGTATTTTTTTTCATCCGGACAAATCATGATATCTAGTATCTTCTCTATCCTAGTTAACCCGTTCTCCGCTTCAATTGTATCTTCAATTCCCTTGAATAAAGGTGGATGCATATTTGGAAATATCTTCAAGTAATTATCCACAATGATTGTATCACTTCCGACGGGTTGCGATCTGAACTATTGAATCAACTGAATCATTGTCGTCATCATTTTGGTGAGGACATTTGCGTTCACATTAATAGTTGGTTGTACTCCTTCGTTTTCTATCAGATTCTCTTCTATAATTTCGGGTGCATCACTATACTTGAATGTATAAATTATCTCTTTTAAGTTATTTTTAATTATTAAAATTTTCTAATAATTATCCTATTGGCGATTTCATCAAGATTCAATTAGTTAATCTTAAACCCTATCTCTGATACCACTTTTGTCATGACCCGACCCGTGACTTGAAATTAATCAAGGCGGGTACAGACGGTCGGACGGTATGAATTAAAATTTTACATAATCTTCTATATTTTAACAGATGAAAGAGCCGCTACAAAATTAAATTAAAACAGTACAATTAAAATTACCTTGTTGATGGTCGCCCGCTTCTTCTATAAATGTTTTCTCTTTTATCGTTCATCTTTTAATATTTAATTAAACCTGAAAAGTTAGTTCAAATAACCGTGAGCTAAACGAGTCAGTGAACATTCATACTTCTAAACTACAACTATACAAGGAAAAGATGGAACATTATGCATGCCAATTAATATTCTTTATAAATAAATATAAATATTTGACATGTTCAAAGAAATCTATATCAATACATATTGATATCATTTCATATCTTTACAACCATCACAAGAGATACCGTCTAAAAAAATTATGTTCATTAAGACACATAAATATCAATATTATTTTCCATTTAAGTGCACAGGCTAAACATATACATGCAAGCAGTCAACATAAACATATGTATTTATTGCATGTAATCATAGTATATAAATCATACACTAAAATGAATGAGTAAATAGCTATAACATTCGCTACGATATGACCAATAAAAAAAATAACTCAATTAGAAGAAAACATCCACAAATATCAAGTGTAAACATACTTGACAAAAAAACTTACTATAATCTAAAATTACAAGTACTCACCTCGACAAAAGACAATCTGCTTGTTCTTGACGTCAATTCTTCTATAACTGAAAGCCTAAACATGGTATAAAATTTAATTATGCTTAATTTTTATTCAATAACTATATTTTTATAATAATATCTTATTATTATTGTTATTATTATTATTATTATTATTATTCAAAACGCAAGTATTAACATTTTAAATAAATATTTTAATTAAAAGGTTTAAACTTATCCTAATCATGTGACAAGAACTTTTCTTCCTCCACACATGATACATATCCTCTGCGCGCGGGAAAATATTTGCGTACATAAGACGTACCCAACGCTGCGTACGTCAGGGGTTATTCACGGGGTACATGGGGGTTATATCCGGGTTATACCCCCTTGTAACCTCTGTGTATCTTATTTGTACCCATGAAATTACAGAAGCGCAGAACTCATTTGTAGGTTACAAGTAGTTTACAAAGAGGTTACAGTGGGGTTACAAAGGGGCATAACCTCGATATAACCCTCCTGTACCTCCTGAATAACCCCTGGACGTACGCAGCGCTGCGTACGTCTTATGTACGCAAATATTTTCCCTGCGCACGAGAGAACCTCAACTCGTTCCTTCCTTCACACGATGATGCTCGGCTCGACCGAACTCCTCCAATCGGAACTCTAAAAGCACACACTCCCTCTCCTCTTCTTTGTCGACGCTCGGTTAGGGCCCAACCACACGCAAA
Source organism: Phalaenopsis hybrid cultivar (assembly GCA_002079205.1). Classification (NCBI taxonomy): domain Eukaryota; kingdom Viridiplantae; phylum Streptophyta; class Magnoliopsida; order Asparagales; family Orchidaceae; genus Phalaenopsis; species Phalaenopsis hybrid cultivar. The sequence goes on along the minus strand of JXCR01098703.1, from coordinate 34,946 downwards.
GGACCTCCTTCTTTGTCAAACAACAATGTCCCCGACTCCTTCCTCAACAGAGACACTGCCTCTAACCCTCGTGTCCTTTCTTCGGGTACACTACTCCTTCACCCTCATCTACTCTCTGATCGCCTTCCCATTTGATGTGCATTTTATAGGCAAATTTTTCTCTTCGGCTTCTCTACTGTTCACTTCCTCTTCCCGATTCCTCACTTCCCATCATTTATGTTTGATAGACTGACCCTTCGCTTAACCTTCTCCGATTCTTCGCTTCTTCTTTTCCCAGGTAACGGGAATGTTATCATGTTTTTTGATCAATCGGTTGTCTTCTACTGTTCTACAGAACTAGGCACCCTACAAAATTTTTTTTCTAACTCTCTTTCCTATTGAACCACACATATTTGGGTGTACTTGTTGTGTTCGTGATACTCTTCTACAAGTTTTTAAATTGGACACTAAGTTATTAAGATATGTCTCTTTAGAATAATATTTTCTGCATAATGAGTATTGATGTTTTTTTCCTCTCTTAAATAAGTGGTGATTTCTATTGTGTCACCTTTCATGAAGAAACTCTTTTTATTGTGATTTATTAGTGCCTAAATCCTCACAATATTCTGATAAGTTGTTAATTTATCACATCATAACTGCAGATCTTGCTCCAGCTCTACCCTCGATGCCTCCTTAACCTAGGACATCTATCACTAATTTTTACTCGAGAAGACCTCATCCCCTCGATCGTTGTCTGACTCCAGTATCTTCTTCCTCAGTAGATCCTCCTTCCAGTGACTTTGATTTGTTGATTACTCTTCGAAGAGATAAACACTAATGTGCCTATCTCATTCCTCCTGTGTTAACTATAATCCACTATCTTCCAATTCTTGCTCGTTTATTGCTTCTCTTAACTCTGTTGAGGTTCTAAGATTTGTTAAACAAGCCCTATCCTATTCTGGGTTGTGGGCATTGATGCTTGATGAAATGAATGCTTTAAATGAGAATGTAACTTAAGAACTAGTTGAATTATACCTTCTGTCAAGAAGGCTGCCTGCTGTAAGTGGGTCTTTTCAGTTAAGTTTCAATATGATTGATCTATAGCCCGTCTTAAAATTTAGTCGGTTGTGAAGGGCTATACTCAAACTTATGGGATCGACTACGTGGACACATGCTCTCTGGTAGCTAACTTGACTTTGATACGTGTGCTTATCTGCAATGAATAATGGGTTAATGCACCAGTTGGATGTGAATCATATTTTCAGAAGAGGTATACAATGAGCGACCTTCTAGGTTAATTGCTCTGAGGGGTTCCGAGAAAGTATGTCTTCTTCGAAAGTCCTTATATGGATTGAAACAAACCCGTTAAGCATGATTTGAAAAAAATAGCAAAGCAATAGAGGGTTTGGGTTGCAAAAAAGTTGAATTGATCACATTTTATTCCATAAGCATTATGCTTTAAGAATCATTTTTTTGGTGGTTTATGTGGCATTAATATTTTTGGAAGCGATGCATGGAATTTTATCATTGAAATCATTTCTTTTTTAATCAGTTCAACACTAAATATTTTGGTTCCTTGAAGTACTTCTTGGGGATTGAGGTATCAAGGAGCAAGAAGAGTTTTTTATATCTCAACAGAAGCATAAGTTGGATTTGTTTGCAGAAACAAGGAAATTAAGGGTCAAACCATGCAGTACTCCAATACTTCTTAATCAACAACTTACTAATGATGGAGAACTTTTTAATAATCCTGAACGTATAGCATGTTAGTGGAAAAATTAAACTACCTCCTTAATATTATGTATTTAGTCAGCACTATAAGTCAATTTATGTCTTCCCCCACAGTTCATCGTTAGTCAGCTTTGGAACAAATACTATGTTATCTCAAGGGAGCTCCTGAACAAGGTATTTTATATCAGGATCATGAGCATAGAAATATTGATTGTTTCTATGATGCAGATTGAGCAAGTTCCAAGATTGATTGAAAATCCACTACTAGATATTGCGCCTCTGTTGTTGGTCATTTGGTCTCATGGAAAAGCAAGAAACAAAATGTGGTGTCATGGTCCAATGTTGAATCTGTGTATCGAGTAATGGCACAAGTTTCGATTGCATTGATGTGGTTATCCTAGCTCTTGACCGGGATGGATTTTAAGACGACAGTTCTAGCAAAGTTGTGGTATTATAACCATGTTGAAATCCATTTTGCGAAAAAACCCGTCTTGCTTGAACAAAATTAGCACTTTGAGATAGATTATCATTTTGTTCGCGAAAAGTTTCATCATAATCTTATTTCTTCTACTCATGTGAAGGCTGAAGAACAACAAGAGGATATCTTCATAAAGACCCTTAATGGAACTAAGGTCGCTTATGTTTTAACAAGCTGGGCATGATAAATATGTTATCTCTAGAAGGGGAGTGTTATAGAAAGTCAAAAATCTGAATCTTGTATATTAGGAAACTTGATAATAGACAACCTACTTAGAGGAAATCTAATTACAAAATCCTTTCTATATTAATGTTATTCTTAATTTAGAGAGTTTAGAGTCTGTGTAAATATGTAATATATGTTTTCAGTTGAATAATAAAAGGTAAGGAAGTTTTCCATCATAGCTTCTATCCATTAGTATAAATGGATGGACGTATTTGTTTACAAATATTTCTAGGCATGGATCCATCTGCATTGATATTTATATTTATGTATTTGTTAGAAAAAAATTGTTTGAACATAGTTATATTTGTGTGCCTATAGACATGGCTTCATGCTATCTTACAGGTTGCGGTAACTTGGCAATTATATGCTTTGCTGTTTGGCAGGTAGAATATGGGCAATTGACTTAAATAAAGCTCGCTTGAGAGTGCTAAAAGAAGCATCGAAGTTACACAGTGTAGATACCGTTATCACCACCATCCACGCTGACCTTCGTCTTTTTTGTGTGAGTAAATTGTTCAAGATGAATCCCCATACTGTTTTAGTACCAAAACTCTTGCTTATTTGCTGTTAATTGCTTGTAATTTTTTTGAAACTTTAATCGTTTTTATTTAATTAAAATTTTATGTGCTTTTGCTTTCTCCATTTGAGGACTATCTTAAATTAGCATTGATTATAGGTTTAAGATATAGTATTCTGTTTTTATGGATGATTATTGTGCCATTCATTGCTGTGCAAGCCGTTATGTCTTTTAGATCTGTTTAAAAATGGCATTGTGCCCTATCCTGGTTAACTGTACCAGTGCTGCGATTCTGCCTTATTAGTTAAATCAGGCCCAGGGTGCTTAACTACTCACAAGAGCTTATTGTTAATTTTGTTTTGGTTATTTTTGTTATGTCAGTCTAAGATCTTACCCGATTCTTGATTACATCAAGGACTCGCATGATTATTTGGAGATAATTTGCTATTTCTTTTTGGTAAATATATGTTACATTATGTTAAATGTATTATTAGTTAATTATTTTAGTTTTTATGGAGCTGCTAGAACAAACCTGTATACGTCATGCTAAGCTGTACTGAATCTAGTATTTTGACATGTCGAGCTGATAGAGCAAAATCTGTTCCAGGGAGTTACTCGTGATAAAGAGAGGAAAAATTGTGTGAAAGGAGGAGAGGGTAGTCACCAAACCAGAGTGGAAAGAAGGAAGCAACAAATCACTTTAATAAATTAAAATAGCAGGGTTTACCCACTGCAATGAAGTTCCCGTCAATTCTTTTGTTTAGGATGTTTTACACATGACATTGTAGAGAGGTTTTTTTTTGTGATTCAAACTTAAGAACTTCAGATTTTTTATGGAAGCAACTAACCACTCTTCTAGATTGTCCCCGAATCACTCAAATCAATTCAATTATCAAAATTATCAGAAGTCCCTAAGGTAAATTCTAGGGATGCTATTTATTTACGACCATTTCCTGGAAATAAATAATAAATAAATGGCGTAATAGATGGTGAGATAATTGGCTTAATAAGTGACTCTTAAATCCTAATATACTTGTACTGAAATAAAATCTGTTAGCTCCATCACTAGAACTTATTCATTGAGGCATGTAAAGTGCTTGCTCAATCCATCTGTTTTCTGATGTTTTAACCCTTTCAACAAATCTTCCAATAACAGGGTTTTACCTAAAATTTGTTATACTATGTCACCAACAGTTTTGATTTCTCTTACAGGTAAACCATCTTATGAAGGCTGATAAAGTATTGTTGGATGCTCCTTGTTCTGGGCTGGGTGTTTTATCCAAGGTACTTCTTGATTGTTCAACCCTTTGTTCTTTTCTGAAGGGGGCTAGGGCATAATCCTCACCTTGTTAGTTTTCAAACATATTAGACTCTGCCGAGCTATAGCTTTCCTTCATCGTATGAGAGAGTTCATAATATTATTTGATTTCTTATGAATTACTTAGAACTGCTTAAAATTATTGTTTCGGGAATTATAAATCGAGTTTTGTTTTGGGAACAAAGTTATGCTGAATAAATTTGACAGTTTGTAAACACTTATTTTTTTTCTAGTATAACAAAAACACTTTGGTGCTTAGAACTGTTACTAGTGTACTTTAAAAGAAATTGTTGGTTTCTATAAGTGTACTTAAATTATAAGTAGCATTCTTCCCAAGGTGTACATTCTGGATAGATGGACACTTAGGCCTTTAAAGTGAATGTGATGATTAGGTTTAAGCTTAAGTAATTCTTCTGAAATTAAGTAATTATAGTGGGAATAGATTCAACTTGAGTTCTGCAGTGAACAGAATATCTTCTTAAATCTCTTGGAATAGTTGACCTACTCATCACGTTAAGCATACCTACATGTATTTAGCGTAGTGCTAATAAAATTATCCCAAGATCGTGTATGTGCTAAAATCAACTCTAGGGGTGCCTCATTATTTGTTTCACTATCAAGCATCTTGGGTAAAATTAAATGTAACCACGGAGAAATTAAACTTGCTCCATTGTGGCCATTTGAAATGACAGCAATTTTTCTTCAATAAATCTCAAGATTGATTTCCTTAAACTTGTTCTTTCTGGTCTTTACAACTATGATCACAGCTTGAAGTAATTCATTTACTGAGATAGGGAGTGGGGTTTGCATGTTATCTTCAAGCATTCACGTTGTTTTCATATGCATGTTGTGTTGATTTTTTGGTGTTTTTTCCCCATTCGTATGTTATATTTCCTGCCATCCCTGGATGTGATAGACCTCAAACTAACTGCAAACACGCTCAGAATGTTTAGCCTACAATGGTTGAGTGCTCATGTTTCTTTTCTTCTTTTTGAAAGCAATATTTTGAGGTTGATTTGTTATTATGCCAAATGGGTAAGATAAATGCTACTAATTTTATTCTTATAGAGCATCTGTTCTTTCTTGTTCATCAAGTGCTTATGAAAACTATAAGCAAAATTACTATGAAGGAACGTATTATTCATACTCCATTATGCCAATGATTCTTTGAATTAACATATATGGAACAATCATGTTGAGTTTATAACAATAAATAAATCTGTTTAGATGAAAAATTTTGTTTTTGATCTTTCTTAAGTATTATCTACTTTAGTAAAAATACTTAATATTTGTATAATTTATCATTTGATTATGTAATTGAAATTATTCAATTTTTTTTCTTCCAAAAGTTGGTTCTATTCAAACAATAAATTTATTTTGATGAGCGGCATAAAAAATCATTTTTTTGTGTTAAGTTTCGTAGGATGATATGCATACAAAAGCATCATAATCACATGGTTTAAAATTGTGCAATATAAGTCCAACCTCAACCCTTTTTTAAAATATTTTCTATGAGGTTGACACTTTATTGGGTACTATAAAAGGCTTATGCCTCNATAGTGGGAATAGATTCAACTTGAGTTCTGCAGTGAACAGAATATCTTCTTAAATCTCTTGGAATAGTTGACTTACTCATCACGTTAAGCATACCTACATGTATTTAGCGCAGTGCTAATAAAATTATCCCAAGATCGTGTATGTGCTAAAATCATCTCTAGGTGTGCCTCATTATTTGTTTCACTATCAAGCATCTTGGGTAAAATTAAATGTATCCACGGAGAAATTAAACTTGCTCCATTGTGGCCATTTGAAATGACAGCAATTTTTCTTCAATAAATCTCAAGATTGATTTCCTAAAACTTGTTCTTTCTGGTCTTTTCANAGCCACTTCTTGACTCATTTTTGTGAAGAACTCGCATGAGTGGTTCCAATCACTCAATTTTTAGTTGCAAGGACTAAGGACCAACATGTAGAGGGCCCGAAATTGAGTTCCTATAGGAGTAAACAACCATAGGTGAACACTTTGTGACTCGATTACTCGTGAACGCCGCATTCTGCACACACATCACACTCCACACGACTTTGACTTGAATCGACTCGCCCGTAGGCAAACTCGTTTGGACGACCCCGGATGATGAAACAGACCGCACTGACGTGTCTGGAACGCCAACTTTAGCTAGAAAGGACACCCATATTGCTAAGGTTACGCTCGAGCACAAATGACACAGAAATCGATGCATGATTTTTTTATTTTTAATTAGAGGGACGCAGGCTCGGGCTCAACCCAGGTTCAACTCGAGTTCGACTTGGGCTGAACACGAGCTAATCACCCAGCTTNAGCCCACCTCCTGTAGAACTTCAAGCCACTTCTTGACTCATTTTTGTGAAGAACTCGCATAAGTGGTTCCAATCACTCAACTTTTAGTTACAAGGGCTAAGGACCAACATGTAGAGGGCCCGAAATTGAGTTCCTATAGGAGTAAACAGGCTTAGGTGAACACTTTGTGACTCGATTACTCGTGAACGCCGCATTCTGCGCACACATCGCACTCCACACGACTTTGACTTGAATCGACTCGCCCGTCGGCAAACTCGTCTGGACGACATCGGATGACGAAATAGACCGCACTGACGTGTCCGGAACGTCAACTTTAGCTAGAAAGGACACCCATTTTGCTAAGGTTACGCTCGAGCACAAATGGCACGGAAATCGATGCATTATTTTTTTAATTTTTAATTAGCGGGACGCGGGCCCGGGCTCAACCCAGGTTCAACTCGAGTTCGACTTGGGCTGAACACGAGCTAATCACCCTGCTCTAATATTTTCAAAATTCAAATTTTAAATTTCAAATTGACCATTTAATCTCACATTAATAGGGTCAAATTGAAATTTAATATTTGACTAACGAGCTTTGCCCCGCATGGAAGGTATTTAATTTGGCGCCTAATGCTTCTAATCGATACTCGCGTCTATACCTTTACGGCTCTCCTCCCTCAGCATCGGAGCACTCACCTTCTTCTCCTCTCCCGCTCGTCTGGCTCTCTCCTCTTCTGCAAAAAAAAATACAGAAGCGCTCCTTCTTCCCTCTCTGCCTGGCGCACCGAAGCCACAGACCGCGCCTCCTCTCTTCTTCGAATCTCTCCTCCCGCCCGGCTCGTCTCTCCTGTCGATACTGAAACCCCACTCGCCGGCTCTCCTCCCTCGACCGAAGATCGAAGCATTCGGCCCTTCTCTCGCTGGCGACCGAACCCTAGCGCTCGATCCCGCCTCTGTACCGAAGCACGCCTGCTCGATCCCGTCTCTGCACCTCGCCTGCTAGCTGTGTCTCTCCTCTCCTTGCGCCGAAAACCCCGCTCCGCTCCTCACGCCGAACAGCCGCCCTACGCTGCTCCTACCTGAACTGAAGGTCGCGCTCTCTCGATCACACTCCTCCGCTCGCTTGCACTCCTCTGCAACTCAACGCTCCCGAAGCTCGCTTCTGTTGTGCCTTCTCTCGTGTGGCGAGAATTCTTCGTCCAGCAGCCCTAACCGAATTTCCTTCACTTACGGCAAACCTCCCTACTCGATTATCTCCGGGCCTCGACCGAAGAGATTTTAGGAAGGTGAATTCTAAACCATTTTTTTTAATCGAATTGCAAACAATGGCCCGCCTACTTAATTTATTTCTGGATTTATGAAGGATCTTAGCTCTTTTTTAGAGTTTCTGTTTGGAGCCATAAAGTTTTATATCCCTGAAATGTGCTTAGAATTTTGTTAAACATGCTTTGCCTAGGTTTCTAAAGAGTAAGTTATGTCAATTTGGAGTGCTTTATGATTGGTTGTTTCAGTAAGCTTATCATCCGTGACACTTTATCTTGTGTGTTTTGATTATTCACTGTTCTTTTAATTGTACTAGCCATGTTTACTTGCTTTTATCTAGGAATCATTTGATATGCTGGTGTTACAATGATCTTGTGTGGATATGGGAAAATGGAATCGTTCTTCATTAAATTCAAACTAATGTTTAATAGTTGTTAAAATCGTTGGCTTGCTTACGTCAACCATGAATTATTGAATGTGAACTTTTTTCGAAACGAGTCTTTCTTCTACTATTATTCCAATATTCTTTACTGGAACTTGCTGATTTTTTTTAGAAGGATTCACATACTTACCACATAATTCTCATGGATTTGCATATCCAGCACCCAAGTATTAGAATCAACTTGTATGTCAATCATAAGTACTTGTATGCCTAATACCTAAGCTTTGTTTTACATACATGTCACTCAATTACTATGTGCTTGCATATCTATCACATTGGCTTCAATTTTTACGTGTATACCATACAATGCTTATATTCTCTGCATGTGGAACCTAAGTTTTATAGTTACACCATTCTAATCTTTAACTCTACGTGAGACGTACTTCTATTTCTTAATGTGAAATGTATCTTTTCATGCTTACGATTTATATGCTAATTTGGAAATAATTTGGGCACCATTTTGGAGCAATTTCGACATTGTTTCGGGGTGCTTTTGCTTGCTGATTTAGAGAGGCGTACACAATGTTTTGAGGCGAATTTAAAGTCTGATTTTAACACACTGTTTTGGAGCCCCTTTAGGTGCCAATTTGAACTGATTTTATGCACTGTTTTGGAGCTGCTATAGGTGTTGATTTGGTCTGATTTCGATCGCTGTTTTGGAGTCACTTTATGTATCGATTCGGGTCGATTTTGTGCACTGTCTTGGAACAGATTTAAGCACTTTTCTCGAGAGTCTATTTAATTACAGTTGCTGAAAGACTTTTAACGTTTTTAGGTTGATTCACTTGCTATTTTCCCATTGGATTTATTAGTTTTGGAAGTGGGTCAGCCTTCTCTTTTTGTTTGTTTTGTTACTTTTTTTTTACATGGTTAAGTCTTAAAGATGATGATCGATGATTTAATTAATTGGAAGATATAGAAAACCTCAAATCACATTAAGCATAAGTTAAAGTGTAGGTTTCTTAGAACTTTAAGTGCACACTATAGGTGAGAGTCCATCCACCTAACCCTCAGTGTAGGCTTCCTAGACTTTAGGTGCACACCCTGGGTGAGAGTCTATCCACCTAGTCCTCGGTTTAGGCTTCCTACACTTTAGAAGCACACCCTAGGTGAGAGTCTATCCACTTAGTCCTCGGTTTGGGCTTCCTACACTTTAGAAGCACACCCTAGGTGAGAGTCCATCCACCTAGTCATCGGTTTAGGCTTCCCACACTTTAGAAGTACACCCTAGGTGAAAGCCCATCCACCTAGCTCTCAGCATAGACTTCCTAATTTTTAGGAGCACAACCTAGGTGAGAGTCCATCCACCTAATTCTCAGCATAGACTTCCTAGATTTTAGGAGCACGCCTTAAGTGAACGTTCATTCACATAATCCTCGAATGCACAGTGAAACTAGACACTTGACCCTAATTCACAAACTGACTATGACACTAGACATGATGCACCGAGACGTGACTCATGTTTCCTTAATTAAATCAACAGTGAAACTCCCCCAATGACTTAACCTACAATGAAACCCAGTGCATCGGGATTTGAGCTTGAATATTATATTCAAATCCTCCTGGCATTTGGGGAAATTTCTTAACGCCACATATGAATCATCGGACTAGGATAATTTTAGGGTCTAGGTGGCGAGGGCGATGACGACATTGCTTATGTGTGCTTAAACAAGGGATACGAGGTTAGATTATTAGAATAGTATCTCCTACCTCAAGGATCTTCAATAAGGGAGAGGAAATGATTCATGATATTATTCGCCGACTCTTGGTGGGATCGTTGCCCCCGACACTCTTAGGTTGTTAGTAGTTCTAACACGATTAGAGTGACTAGTCTGTGGACTGTACGACTTTACAAAATATTTACAAAGATAAAATAAAAATTTCTTTTTCATGATTAAAAGAACTTTGCATAAAAAAGACTTAAACAATAACTTTTTGCATGAAAATCTTTCTATGAGAATTTATAAAGATCCACGGCTAGTCACTTGGATTGAGGTTAAGGACTGTCTTCTGTAGATTGTCGGGTCTGTAACTCCTGTACAAGATCGGGAAGCACACAGCCCAGCTCTGAGCCCCCCACTTTCACCAAGGTTTTATACCCACTCGTGATCTTTCATATGTGGCTAAGTGTTTCTTTTGCTCGTGATTTTTACAACTCATTTTTTTGACTTTCGTGTTGGGTTTTCTCGCCTTATTTAATTTTCTTGCAAGTTTATTTAAATCTGCTGCAAATCATACTATGCTCGCAACACTAATAACGCAACAGTAGCAGATACCCAGGAGTCTTTTACAGTTTATCTACAACATTTTACTTTACTGCATTTTAAATTTCAAGTATCTTTTATTTACCTTCAATTTGATTATTCTGCATGTAAAACCAGCACTGAAATTAGAACTGAAACAAAACAAAACCAAACATTGACACCAAAACTGTGAAGCACAAATCACCAATCTCATACACTCCCTGGAGCCGTCGCGACGACAGAAGCTTGGAGCCAACTTTGTGGGCGGCACGGCGAGGAATTCAGACCGTGCAACAAGAGAATCTTCTTCAGCATTATCTCTTCCTATTATAATAACAACCCATAGGACTTCGAGATAGTTTGCCCGGCGCATTGTAAATCCTCACTACCTTTTTAGGCCTCTGTACAGCCATGTTGTGCAGCGTAAGTCCTAACTCGACTTAGGTTCCGAGGTTGTCATACGGTACGACGTAAACCCTCATATATTTGTGGGTCATTTGCATAATCAGACATTATGTAAGTTTAAGTCTCAAATAATAAAACTGGCAGGATCAAACACTTAATTAACGTCGTCTCCAAAAATGCAGCCACACAGTAGGATAGTTTGGAAAGTCACTGGGGATTCACCTCAGGATCTATGACATCCCCTACCTTTTCTTTTATTTGGACTTCTGAAATAACTGTTCCTATTTGAGCCACTCTCACTTGCCTTTTTCCATGTCCTACCGTGAAAACTTAAACCTTGATTTCTTGAAGACTAAAACCACTTATTATTATCGAGAGTTTTCTCACGTGACTTTCGTCATTTGAGATGTAATTAACTATAGGAGTTTGCCTCTATAGGGAACTTGAAACTCAGGTAAAATAAACTCTATTTAATCCTTGTATTAGATAGGGGAACTTGTCGGTCACACATAAAAGATTCGCAGACCAAATAGGTGTCACAAATCTCTTAGTTTGCAGGATTGGGTCTATCGCCGAGGTCTATACTTATCTTTCGGGAAGGTGTAGTATTCGCAGTATCGGGCACGATGATGCAAACTATTGAACTGATGAGATCCATTTGGTCTCATTTTTTTTCAAAAAATTAAAACATACTATTTTCAAAACTCAAGCTATTTATCTCTTATATTAAATTAAATTTCAAAAATTATTTTCATATTCATATTTTCAAATAATCATAATCAATCAAAAAGTTGACCGACAGCGCCTCATCTCAGTTTTATTGAAGCATCCACAACTAGATATAGGGCTTCCCTCAAAATAAATATAAATAAATTAACCCTAATAAATATTTCTTACCTATATACTATACAATTGAGGATTTAATTGAAGTTGTTATTATCAATGTAGTCGTTGAATTTTAAGATTTTGATTAATAAAGAGGAATATGATTGAGATTTAAAATATGGAAGAAGGGTGACAGAATATGTAATTGTGGATAATGTGAGAGAGAAAATAAATCATTATTGCCAATAATTTTATTGAAGGCTCATTGGGTGTAATAGTTATGGGAACCTTTGAATATAGAAATTCTAAATTTAGTGTTTTGTTTATATTTTTTACTTTGATGGAGAATAATAGGATTGAATTAGTGACTAATTGTATTGAGCTTAATTTAAATTGTTATGTTATTATGTCTTACTTTGATTTTTATATAATCTTTCTTATTTTATGATTTACTGTTTGATTGTTAACATGTTATTCTTCCCTAGAACAATTTATTATTTTTACTACATTAGGATGTTTAAGAGATTTATCAACCAAATAAAAGAGATCAATTATTGATGAAATTATATTCTAAATTTGAAGCTGTTCATTCCCATTTGATAAACTGTGATCTCTCTCTCTCTTTCCGTGAATGTGTGCTTTAGAGAACTACTTCATAAGGATCAATGACCTTTGACACTACTTCATAAGTGCTCGAGCTTTCAATTGCTTGTGTTGTACATCGGATGAATATAAAAAATATATGAACATATACAACACTTACATGGAGTATTCATATTTTTATGCCAATTAGAAAAATAAATGTTACAATTATTATAAGAAAACGAATGTCGAAAAGATTCTCAAAATTGATTACTAAAATCTAAACAAACAATCATTACTGATTAGGTTGTAGGTTTAGTGGCTATAGAAAAGCCGGAAGTTATTCCTAAAGTGGTTCAACAAATAATAATTAAAGCTCTATTAGCTCTATGCTCCAAGATATGAAAGCACTAACATATTCATTCTGATTTATAAATTTTGGTGTTTTTACTTTTATGACTAACAGTTCATAACTTTATCATAATATTTGAGTGTATCATATATCATCATCTATTAAGATTTTTAATAGCAATTTTATATTTGAGCTACTGGAGACATCAATCATTTATTTAAAAAAAATTTCGTATCTCGCGAGCTAGCTACTAATATTTGATTTTCTAGTGATAGTTGCAATGTGTAGAATCATGCAACAGGGAAAATACTTGCGAAGGAGCTTTAAGTTGTATGATTATTTCCTTTTTCACTCTTCTATTTTTGAAGGCTTTTATTGTCTTGTGTTACAATAAATGAAAATGATGTTATTTTGTACAAATAATTGGATCATCCAAATTTTACTATTTTGAAGTACTGACTTGACTGTGATTTATTTAAAAAGAACTATCTACTTCTCATTCCTCATTTGAAGGTTTGAGCAAGAATTTGTTATTTTCATCATGATGGTCACGTTGAAAATTATTTTGTTTTTATTCATAATGATGTATATGATATCAATCCTATTATATCCCATACAAGTTATAAATATTTTATAATATTCATTGATGTTTATAGCAAGTATAACCTTATTTTCCTTTTTTCTTAGAAATATGAAATATTCACTATTTTTTTTTTAAGTGTTGCTTATATTTGAGATCTAAATTTGAGGATGAATGTCACCTGAGTTTTTTTCACCTTTTTCAAAATATGAGAATTATTTCTCATAGAACTTGTCTTTATGCTCCTCAACAAAATATTGTTGTTACTCATAAAAATCACGACATTTTAGATTTTTTTGGTCCTTATTGAATGCTTAAATTGCACTTTAATTTTGGGTTTATATTTTGAGGATGATGATCTATCTAATTGATATATCGTCCTATCATATTTTAGAGTTCGAATATCCTTATCTTCATTTTTTTTACAAGCATGCTAAAATAAATTATTTTCATACATCTAGTTTTTTTTTTTTTTGTCCATCTATTGGCACGTAAGAGACATTAACTTTCAAGCCAACCTATTAATACTTATTGTTGGGCTTCAACACTTCTCACAACTTATGTATGTTATGATTCAAGCTCTAAATGATTTTAAATATCTTATCATATTGTATTCCTTAAACATCAATTCTTCTCTAATAATGTCTGGCCTTTGTTAGAAGTCTATATTCTTCTTAATTTTAATGATCAAAATTCTTGCCTAGAAAAAGCTTCAAACTTAGAATTGTGTGTAAAAAAATGTTAAGCTCTTTTGCCTCTCGATACGAATCCACCATTTTAACATACTTACTAAAATTCAGTCCCTACTCCTTGATGGTCTTCCATAATCTCTCTAGTATTACTTTTAGAATACATTGGCTTCGATTTCTATTTCATCAAGCTATTAAAAATGTTATAAATATTGTTGTTGCCAGAGAAGCTCTAGCTGAAAATCTTTGAGGTCAAGAGAATAGTCACAATCTGGAGATTTTTTATTGTCTTTAAAATATTCAAATGGATACAAATGAGTTTACTCAAGCAAGCTTCACTCTGATAGTACTCTGGGTTGTTACAAAACATGATTAATTTTCCTTGGTAATAGTTAAGTTTATTGGATTGATTATGAAGAAATACTCTATCTGTAGCAAAATCATTGCAAAAATGACCACAATATGAATGATTATCTTGATTGTTGCTTTATATGTTGGTCACTTCTCCAAATGGATATTAAAATTGTCATTCTTTATGGCAATCTCAAAGAAGAAATCTGCATGGCTAGTGTTCTTTATGGCTAGTATTCCTGATTTTTCTTCTACAAAAGTATGATATGGATTAAAGTAGGCTCTTGTGCATGGTTTGATAAATTTTGAACAACTCTACTTAGTTTCTCTTTTTAATATAGCCAATATGGTTTAACATTATTTTTCTATAAGACTCCTCGAGGGATTGATCTTCTTATGATTTATGTTAATGAATTTGTCATTATTAGGATAAATTTAACATTAATTAGTCATCCACAACAATACCTTTTGGCCATATTTCATATCTATAATTTTAGTGCTTTTACTCCATAAGTTTGGAGATTGACTGGAATGCCTCTGATACATTCTTAAACCAACACAAGTATCTACAAGATTTGATTACTTTGTTTGGCCTTTGAAATACCTCCTCTGTAGATACTTTTTTAGAAGCAAACATGAAATTACATAGTAAGGTAGACTATCTTCCTGATCTCACTACATTCAGACAATTAGTAGACAATTTAAATTATATGATGATTACTCGATTAGATTGCAACTCAACAAGTCAATTTATATAAAATTTTTATCACTTAGCTGTCATTTATAGAAAACTGATAGCTTGTTGAGTGAAATTCCTTGCTTAAATGGTTTTGATGCGACTTGTTTATGCTTTCGGAATTTGATATTAGCTTGTATCATTAATGAAAAGTCTAAACCTTTCACCTTCTCTTCTGTCGTAAATACTATATAGAAATCCATTGTTATAGAAACATGATTGAGAAATTTGAAATATCACCAATCCTTTCTGGTTCCATGCAATTTCATGTTTGTGCTTGAAACTTTGAGTCTTTGTGGGTCGTGGATTAGATTTAAAATAAAAATAAAAAATCACGGTTCTCTACAAATTTGTAACTCTTTCTAATGTTACTTGATCATTGTAAATTTCCTTTTTCTTTCTTTCTTTTGTTCCTACTGCAAAGGCTTACTATTTATCGTAGTAACTTGCCTGGGTTATGGATTGTTAGGTTTGTTTTGTTATTCTGATAAGGGTCTGATTTCTCGTCTTTTCTTTTTTGGCACTTTTAACTTGTTCGTTTCTGCATTTTATGCTAGAGAGCGGATTTGAGGTGGAATAGAAGATTAGAAGACTTGGAGCAGTTGAAGAATTTACAAGATGAACTTCTTGATTCTGCTTCCAGGTCAGTTTGCAAATTTGACCATTTAAAAATGTTAAGAATTACTATTGCCTTGTAATAGGGCCCATCAAGCTGTTGGATTGCTCGATTATGACTTAGATCTGATGTTCCAATGTCAAACTTGAGCTTTAGCATGATGTCCTTGGAGTTTTAGCTCATATAATCAGCTTCAGTAGGTGAAATGGGAGGAGTGATAGAGGACCTAAGAAGACGGATCTGGAGGAAAGGTGTAGTTTTCAAGGTTAGGGTAGGAGACGGAAGGAGAGGGGTTGTGAAGGCGGTGGAGACATTTCAGGTTGATGGTGTCTGCAACTACATCCATCACTTTCTGACCTCTAATACCATCACTATATCTCTTCTCCAAGAAAACTGCTATTATCTTCCTCCAGTTCGCTGTCCTGCCACAGTTCACACCGAAATTCATCCGCCATCATTCCTGCTTCTCGTTACCCCTCTTACAACTTCATAAACATCTTCTAGAAGCCTTAGAATGGTATCAAACATACTATGATATTGGCTCTGTAGTAGGGAAATTTTTGCGTACGTAATACACATGCAGAGCTGTGTGCGTAATAACCGCGCAATAACCTCCGCTTTGCGNATCTATCACATTGGCTTCAATTTTTACGTGTATACCATACAATGCTTATATTCTCTGCATGTGGAACCTAAGCTTTATAGTTACACCATTCTAATCTTTAACTCTACGCAAGAGGTACTTCTATTTCTTAATGTGAAATGTATCTTTTCATGCTTAGGATTTATATGCTAATTTGGAAATAATTTGGGCACAATTTTGGAGCAATTTCGACATTGTTTTGGGGTGCTTTTGCTTGCTGATTTAGAGAGGCGTACACAATGTTTTGAGGCGAATTTAAAGTCTGATTTTAACACACTATTTTGGAGCCACTTTAGGTGCCAATTTGAACTGATTTTATGCAGTGTTTTGGAGCTGCTATAGGTGCTGATTTGGTCTGATTCCGATCGCTATTTTGGAGTCACTTTATGTGTCGATTCGGGCCGATTTTGTGCACTGTCTTAGAATAGATTTAAGCACTCTTCTCGAGAGTCTATTTAATTACAGTTGCTGAAAGACTTTTAACGTTTTTATGTTGATTCACTTGCTATTTCCCCATTGGATTTATTAATTTTGGAAGTGGGTCAACCTTCTCTTTTTGTTTGTTTTGTTACTTTTTTTTTACATGGTTAAGTCATAAAGATGAGGATCGATGATTTAATTAATTGGAAGATATAGAAAACCTCAAATCACATTAAGCATAAATTAAAGTGTAGGTTTCTTAGAACTTTAAGCGCACACTATAGGTGAGAGTCCATCCACCTAACCCTCAGTGTAGGCTTCCTAGACTTTAGGTGTACACCCTAGGTGAGAGTCTATCCACCTAGTCCTCGGTTTAGGCTTCCTACACTTTAGAAGCACACCCTAGGTGAGAGTCTATCCACCTAGTTCTCGTTTTAGGCTTCCTGCACTTTAGAAGCACACCCTAAGTGAGAGTCCATCCACCTAGTCATAGGTTTAGGCTTCCCACACTTTAGAAGCACACCCTAGGTGAGAGCCCATCCACCTAGCCCTCAGCATAGACTTCCTAGTTTTTAGGAGCACAACCTAGGTGAGAGTCCATCCACCTAATCCTTTACATAGGCTTCCTAGATTTTAGGAGCACACCTTAAGTGAACGTTCATTCACATAATCCTCGAATGCACAGTGAAACTAGACATGATGCACCGAGACGTGACTCATGCTTCCTTAATTAAATCAACAGTGAAACTCCCCCAATGACTTAACCTACAATGAAACCCAGTGCATCGGGATTTGAGCTTGAATATTATATTCAAATCCTCCTAGCAATTGGGGAAATTTCTTAATGCCACATATGAATCATCGGACTAGGATAAATCTAGGGTCTAGGTGGCGAGGGCGATGACGACATTGCTTATGTGTGCTTAAACGAGGGATACGAGGTTAGATTATTAGAATAGTATCTCCTACCTCAAGGATCTTCAATAAGGGAAAGGGAATGATTCATGATACTATTCGCCGAGTCTTGGTGGGATTGTTGCCCCCGACACTCTTAGATTGTTAGTAGTTCTAGCACGATTAGAGCGACTAGTCTGTGGACTGTACGACTTTACAAAATATTTACAAAGATAAAATAAAAATTTCTTTTGCATGATTAAAAGAACTTTTTGCATGAAAATCTTTCTATAAAAATTTATAAAGGTCCACGATTAGTCACTTGGATTGAGGTTAAGGACTGTCTTCTGTAGATTGTAAGGCCTATAACTCCTGTTCAAGATCGGGAAGCACACAGCCCAGCTCTGAGCCCCCCACTTTCACCAAGGTTTTATACTCAGTCCCGATCTTTCATGTGGCTAAGTGTTTCTTTTGCTCGTGATTTTTACAACTCATTTTTCTGACTTTCGTGTTTGGTTTTCTCGCTTTATTTAATTTTCTTGTAAGTTTATTTAAATCTGCTGCAAATCATACTATGCTCGCAACAGTAGCAGATGCCTAGGAGTCTTTTACAGTTTATCTACAGCATTTTACTTTACTGCATTTTACATTTCAAGTACCTTTTATTTACCTTCAATTTGATTTTTCTGCATGTAAAACCAACACAAATTAGAACTGAAACAAAACAAAACCAAACATTGACACAAAACTGTGAAGCACAAATCAGCAGTCTCATACACTTAAACCCTGGAGCCGTCGCGACGACATGAGTTTGGAGCCAACTTTGTGGGCGGCACGGCGAGGAATTCAGACCGTGCAACAAGAGAATCTTCTTCAGCATTATCTCTTCCTAGTATAATAACAACTCATAGGACTTCGAGATAGTTTGCCCAGCGCGATGTAAATCCTCACTTCCTTTTTAGGCCTCTGTACAACCATGTTGTGCAGCGTAAGTCCTAACTCGACTTAGGTTCCGAGGTTGTCATACGGTATGACGTAAACCCTCATATATCTGTGGGTCATTTGCATAATCAGACATTATGCAAGTTTAAGTCTCAAATAATAAAACTTGCAGGATCAAACACTTAATTAACGTCGTCTCCAAAAATGCAGCCACACAGTAGGATAGTTTGGGAAGTCACTGGGGATTCTCCTCAGGATCTATGACATCCCCTACCTTTTCTTTTATTTGGACTCCTGAAATAACTGTTCCTATTTGAGCCACTCTCACTTGCCTTTTTCCGCGTCCTACCGTGAAAACTTAAACCTTGATTTTTTTAAGACTAAAATCACTTATCATTATCGAGAGTTTTCTCACGTGACTTTCGTCATTTGAGATGTAATTAACTATAGGAGCTTGCCTCTATAGGGAACTTGGAACTCAGGTAAAATAAACCCTATTTAATCCTTGTATTAGATAGGAGAACTTGTCGGTCACACATAAAAGTTCGCAGACCAAACAAGTGTCACAAATCTCTTAGTTTGCAGGATTGGGTCTATCGCCGAGGTCTATACTTATCTTTCGGGAAGGTGTAGTATTCGCGGTATCGGGCACGATGATGCAAACTATTGAACTGATGAGATCCATTTGGTCTCTTTTTTTTTCAAAAAATTAAATCATACTATTTTCAAAACTCAAGCTATATATCTCTTATATTAAATTAAATTTCAAAAATTATTTTCATATTCATATTTTCAAATAATCATAATCAATCAAAAAGTTGACCGACAGCGCCTCATCTCAGTTTTATTGAAGCATCCACAACTAGATATAGGGCTTCCCTCAAAATAAATATAAATAAATTAACCCTAATAAATATTTCTTACCTATATACTATACAATTGAGGATTTAATTGAAGTTGTTATTATCAATGTAATCGTTGAATTTTAAGATTTTGATTAATAAAGAGGAATATGATTGAGATTTAAAATATGGAAGAAGGGTGACAGAATATGTAATTGTGGATAATGTGAGAGAGAAAATAAATCATTATTGCCAATAATTTTATTGAAGGCTCATTGGGTGTAATAGTTATGGGAACCTTTGAATATAGAAATTCTAAATTTAGTGTTTTGTTTATATTTTTTACTTTGATGGAGAATAATAGGATTGAATTAGTGACTAATTGTATTGAGCTTAATTTAAATTGTTATGTTATTATGTCTTACTTTGATTTTTATATAATCTTTCTTATTTTATGATTTACTGTTTGATTGTTAACATGTTATTCTTCCCTAGAACAATTTATTATTTTTACTACATTAGGATGTTTAAGAGATTTATCAACCAAATAAAAGAGATCAATTATTGATGAAATTATATTCTAAATTTGAAGCTGTTCATTCCCATTTGATAAACTGTGATCTCTCTCTCTCTTTCCGTGAATGTGTGCTTTAGAGAACTACTTCATAAGGATCAATGACCTTTGACACTACTTCATAAGTGCTCGAGCTTTCAATTGCTTGTGTTGTACATCGGATGAATATAAAAAATATATGAACATATACAACACTTACATGGAGTATTCATATTTTTATGCCAATTAGAAAAATAAATGTTACAATTATTATAAGAAAACGAATGTCGAAAAGATTCTCAAAATTGATTACTAAAATCTAAACAAACAATCATTACTGATTAGGTTGTAGGTTTAGTGGCTATAGAAAAGCCGGAAGTTATTCCTAAAGTGGTTCAACAAATAATAATTAAAGCTCTATTAGCTCTATGCTCCAAGATATGAAAGCACTAACATATTCATTCTGATTTATAAATTTTGGTGTTTTTACTTTTATGACTAACAGTTCATAACTTTATCATAATATTTGAGTGTATCATATATCATCATCTATTAAGATTTTTAATAGCAATTTTATATTTGAGCTACTGGAGACATCAATCATTTATTTTAAAAAAATTTCGTATCTCGCGAGCTAGCTACTAATATTTGATTTTCTAGTGATAGTCGCAATGTGTAGAATCATGCAACAGGGAAAATACTTGCGAAGGAGCTTTAAGTTGTATGATTATTTCCTTTTTCACTCTTCTATTTTTGAAGGCTTTTATTGTCTTGTGTTTAAATAAATGAAAATGATGTTATTTTGTACAAATAATTGGATCATCCAAATTTTACTATTTTGACTCACTGACTTGACTGTGATTTATTTAAAAAGAACTATCTACTTCTCATTCCTCATTTGAAGGTTTGAGCAAGAATTTGTTATTTTCATCATGATGGTCACGTTGAAAATTATTTTGTTTTTATTCATAATGATGTATATGATATCAATCCTATTATATCCCATACAAGTTATAAATATTTTATAATTTTTATTGATGTTTATAGCAAGTATAACCTTATTTTCCTTTTTTCTTAGAAATATGAAATATTCACTATTTTTTTTTTAAAGATGTTGCTTATATTTGAGATCTAAATTTGAGGATGAATGCCACCTGAGTTTTTTTTACCTTTTTCAAAATATGAGAATTATTTCTCATAGAACTTGTCTTTATGCTCCTCAACAAAATATTGTTGTTACTCATAAAAATCACGACCTTTTAGATTTTTTTGGTCCTTATTGAATGCTTAAATTGCACTTAAATTTTGGGTTTATATTTTGAGGNATGTTTATAGCAAGTATAACCTTATTTTCCTTTTTTCTTAGAAATATGAAATATTCACTATTTTTTTTTTAAGTGTTGCTTATATTTGAGATCTAAATTTGAGGATGAATGTCACCTGAGTTTTTTTCACCTTTTTCAAAATATGAGAATTATTTCTCATAGAACTTGTCTTTATGCTCCTCAACAAAATATTGTTGTTACTCATAAAAATCACGACATTTTAGATTTTTTTGGTCCTTATTGAATGCTTAAATTGCACTTTAATTTTGGGTTTATATTTTGAGCATGATGATCTATCTAATTGATATATCGTCCTATCATATTTTAGAGTTCGAATATCCTTATCTTCATTTTTTTTACAAGCATGCTAAAATAAATTATTTTCATACATCTAGTTTTTTTTTTTTTTGTCCATCTATTGGCACGTAAGAGACATTAACTTTCAAGCCAACCTATTAATACTTATTGTTGGGCTTCAACACTTCTCACAACTTATGTANAGAGACATTAACTTTCAAGCCAACCTATTAATACTTATTGTTGGGCTTCAACACTTCTCACAACTTATGTATTTTATGATTCAAGCTCTAAATGATTTTAAATATCTTATCATATTGTATTCCTTAAACATCAATTCTTCTCTAATAATGTCTGGCCTTTGTTAGAAGTCTATATTCTTCTTAATTTTAATGATCAAAATTCTTGCCTAGAAAAAGCTTCAAACTTAGAATTGTGTGTAAAAAAATGTTAAGCTCTTTTGCCTCTCGATACGAATCCACCATTTTAACATACTNTCCTTAAACATCAATTCTTCTCTAATAATGTCTGGCCTTTGTTAGAAGTCTATATTCTTCTTAATTTTAATGGTCAAAATTCTTGCCTAGAAAAAGCTTCAAACTTAGAATTGTGTGTAAAAAAAATGTTAAGCTCTTTTGCCTCTCGATACGAATCTACCATTTTAACATACTAAAATTCAGTCCCTACTCCTTGATGGTCTTCCATAATCTCTCTAGTATTACTTTTAGAATACATTGGCTTCGATTTCTATTTCATCAAGCTATTAAAAATGTTATAAATATTGTTGTTGCCAGAGAAGCTCTAGCTGAAAATCTTTGAGGTCAAGAGAATAGTCACAATCTGGAGATTTTTTATTGTCTTTAAAATATTCAAATGGATACAAATGAGTTTACTCAAGCAAGCTTCACTCTGATAGTACTCTGGGTTGTTACAAAACATGATTAACTTTCCTTGGTAATAGTTAAGTTTATTAGATTGATTATGAAGAAATACTCANTTTACTCAAGCAAGCTTCACTCTGATAGTACTCTGGGTTGTTACAAAACATGATTAATTTTCCTTGGTAATAGTTAAGTTTATTGGATTGATTATGAAGAAATACTCTATCTGTAGCAAAATCATTGCAAAAATGACCACAATATGAATGATTATCTTGATTGTTGCTTTATATGTTGGTCACTTCTCCAAATGGATATTAAAATTGTCATTCTTTATGGCAATCTCAAAGAAGAAATCTGCATGGCTAGTGTTCTTTATGGCTAGTATTCCTGATTTTTCTTCTACAAAAGTATGATATGGATTAAAGTAGGCTCTTGTGCATGGTTTGATAAATTTTGAACAACTCTACTTAGTTTCTCTTTTTAATATAGCCAATATGGTTTAACATTATTTTTCTATAAGACTCCTCGAGGGATTGATCTTCTTATGATTTATGTTAATGAATTTGTCATTATTAGGATAAATTTAACATTAATTAGTCATCCACAACAATACCTTTTGGCCATATTTCATATCTATAATTTTAGTGCTTTTACTCCATAAGTTTGGAGATTGACTGGAATGCCTCTGATACATTCTTAAACCAACACAAGTATCTACAAGATTTGATTACTTTGTTTGGCCTTTGAAATACCTCCTCTGTAGATACTTTTTTAGAAGCAAACATGAAATTACATAGTGAGGTAGACTATCTTCCTGATCTCACTACATTCAGACAATTAGTAGACAATTTAAATTATATGACGATTACTCGATTAGATTGCAACTCAACAAGTCAATTTATATAAATTTTTTATCACTTAGCTGTCATTTATAGAAAACTGATAGCTTGTTGAGTGAAATTCCTTGCTTAAATGGTTTTGATGCGACTTGTTTATGCTTTCAGAATTTGATATTAGCTGTATCATTAATGAAAAGTCTAAACCTTTCACCTTCTCTTCTGTCGTAAATACTATATAGAAATCCATTGTTATGGAAACATGATTGAGAAATTTGAAATATCACCAATCCTTTCTGGTTCCATGCAATTTCATGTTTGTGCTTGAAACTTTGAGTCTTTGTGGGTCGTGGATTAGATTTAAAATAAAAATAAAAAATCACGGTTCTCTACAAATTTGTAACTCTTTCTAATGTTACTTGATCATTGTAAATTTCCTTTTTCTTTCCTTCTTTTGCTCCTACTGCAAAGGCTTACTATTTATTGTAGTAACTTGCCTGGGTTATGGATTGTTAGGTTTGTTTTGTTATTCTGATAAAGGTCTGTTTACTCGTCTTTTCTTTTTTGGCACTTTTAACTTGTTCGTTTCTGCATTTTATGCTAGAGAGCGGATTTGAGGTGGAATAGAAGATTAGAAGACTTGGAGCAGTTGAAGAATTTACAAGATGAACTTCTTGATTCTGCTTCCAGGTCAGTTTGCAAATTTGACCATTTAAAAATGTTAAGAATTACTATTGCCTTAAAATAGGGCTCATCAAGCTGTTGGATTGCTCGATTATGACTTAGATCTGATGTTCCAATGTCAAACTTGAGCTTTAGCATGATGTCCTTGGAGTTTTAGCTCATATAATCAGCTTCAGTAGGTGAAATGGGAGGAGTGATAGAGGACCTAAGAAGACGGATCTGGAGGAAAGGTGTAGTTTTCAAGGTTAGGGTAGGAGACGGAAGGAGAGGGGTTGTGAAGGCGGTGGAGACATTTCAGGTTGATGGTGTCTGCAACTACATCCATCACTTTCTGACCTCTAATACCATCACTATATCTCTTCTCCAAGAAAACTGCTATTATCTTCCTCCAGTTCGCTGTCCTGCCACAGTTCACACCGGAATTCATCCGCCATCATTCCTGCTTCTCGTTACCCCTCTTACAACTTCATAAACATCTTCTAGAAGCCTTAGAATGGTATCAAACATACTATGATATTGGCTCTGTAGTAGGGAAATATTTGCGTACGTAATACACATGCAGAGCTGTGTGCATAATAACCGCACAATAACCTCCGCTTTGCAGTTATTAGGGAGTTATTGGGAGTTTATTGAGGTATTAATTCTAATAACCTATAACCCTATTAACCTTCCAATAACCTTCGCGGGTTCTATTTGGATGTTATTCATAGGTTATTATGGAAGTATTGTGGGGTTAATGGAGATCGCACTCATAGTTGCGTGCGTATTTCGTACGTAAATATTTCCCCTTTAGTAGGCATCAAAACTTTATTTTTGTGTTGTATTAAGTGAGTTCCGATTTTGAAAGATAGGCCTGCTGTTCTCTTTGAATTTTCTATGTGAATTTCTTTTCATTTGATCATGTATCATGCTTGTGCCATCTGGCCCACAAATGTTATGCTTTTGCTATTATTCTTTGATCAGCTTTCAGGGTCTCTAATGCTTGAAACAAGTTAATTTAGGGGTATTTGTATACCTACCACATGATTCTCTTATATTTACATATCAAACACATAAACTTTATTAATTACATACATAACACTCAAATCTTTGACATCACATAAAAAATACAACTATCATTAACTTTCTAAGAGTGAAATGCAACTTTTCATGCATAGTTTTTTTATACCCAAGAAGTTTAGGTTTTAGACATGTAAATACATGAGAATTGTATGGTATGTATGTAAATTTTCTATTAATTTAATGAACCTCACCTCACTATATTGCATGAATAGGTTGGTAAAGCCTGGTGGGATTCTAGTTTATAGCACCTGCTCCATTGATCCCGAAGAAAACGAGCAGAGGATTGAGGCATTTCTTCTCAGACATAAGGTATGGCCTGATTATTCCAAAGCAAATTATGGTTACATAGTCTTTAAAAAAAAATGATCACTGAATATCAACTAGTTAATACTTTACTATTGCTTCATTTTTTTTTTTCTTTTTTGACAATATGGTATTTTCTCTTGTTATACATGCATCTTGAGCCAATGTGCTCACTCGTTACACTGANAAAACGAGCAGAGGATTGAGGCATTTCTTCTCAGACATAGGGTATGGCCTGATTATTCCAAAGCAAATTATGTTTACGTAGTCTTTAAAAAAAATGAACACTGAATATCTACTAGTTAATACTTCACTATTGCTTCATTTTTTTTTCTTTTTTGACAATATGGTATTTTCTCTTGTTGTGCATGCATCTTGAGCCAATGTGCTCACTCGTTACACTGCAAATATTCTATGACAACAACCTATCTGATTTCAAACAATTTGTTATTTACATATTTAGGGTCTGTTTAGGGCAGGTTTCTCTTGCATTAATTTTTGGAAGATTTAAATACATACCAATCAATGTTTACGTATTTACATATCTAGCACCTAAACTTTAATGTATGCGCGATATATATATATATATGCATAATAAAGCGATGGACGGTTCGGGTGCTCCGCTAGGGTTTGGGTTCTCTGGCGATCGGGAGGCAATTTCGAGATGCTGGCGGCGTGCCTTCTCTCTCGATGGTTGAACTCTGTTGAGATTTTTCCTTTCGCTTTCTGGCTTTGGCTTCTCCTTCGTACTCGTCCTCTGTTTCTCGCCTCTGCGTTCTCTCGCCGCCTATGGCGAAAACATAGGCAGGTGTCACTACTGAGGGATCCTCCTCTGTTGCTCCTCCTAAGTTTGTGTTTCCTTCTTCATTTCAAGAATCACTTATTTTTTGCGGGGAATATAATTTCATTAAGAAGCATGGGAAGAAGGGGGGAAAGTTTGCACTTTCCCTCTCTGACTCTGAAAACTCAATTCTTGCCTCTGCTTGTCGTTTTCACCTGGTAGGTAAGTTTCTCTACGGGCTTCGTAAATATGATTTCCTACAGAAACATTTTGAGCTTTTGAATTTAACTAGGGGGTGGAAGATTGATGCTCTCGATAGCAGACATATCCTGATTCAACTATCTAACAAGGATGACTACGCTAAATTTTTTGCGAGAAGAACAATTTGTTTTGAGGATGTCTGGATGAAAGTCCTTAAATGGACAACTGACTTTGATCCTCGTGCTGAGCTTCCTATTATTCCAGTTTGGCTTCGGCTGTCTGGTTTAAAGGCGCATGTATGGTAAGTTGTTAATGCTAGACGCCCCTACCTATAACTTAACGAGGTCTTCAATGGCTAGAATTCTGATTGAGCGTGATGCTGCCTTAACCCCCCGGTCCGTGAGGAGGTATGGATTGGTTATCATCATACGGGATATTGACAATAGTTGATTCTTGAGAAACATCCTCATTACTGCTCTCACTGTTGTATGTTTGGTCATAATTCGATGCACTGTTTTCACCTACATCCTCAACTGAAGAAAACTTCT
The DNA here is from genome assembly GCA_002079205.1 of Phalaenopsis hybrid cultivar. Classification (NCBI taxonomy): domain Eukaryota; kingdom Viridiplantae; phylum Streptophyta; class Magnoliopsida; order Asparagales; family Orchidaceae; genus Phalaenopsis; species Phalaenopsis hybrid cultivar. The sequence goes on along the minus strand of JXCR01098703.1, from coordinate 8,085 downwards.
TTGGGTCGTTTATCCCCTGCTGAACAGAAATTTGCCGATCGAACACTCCTATTGAACCGGTTGTTGAACAAATTGCTCCTAGCTTGGAGGAAACCAGTGCTGCCCATCTCGATGGTGTAGCACACGTGGCCACTTTGCCCTTTGAGCGGTTTGAAGAGAATGTGGAGCTGTTTGCTGCCACACACAATACACCTGAGCAGGAAAATGTGGTACAACTCTCCATTGCACTGCCTGGAGAATTACACATTCAGGACACCCCACAACTATCTACACATCACACTAATATACTTTCTACCACTCCACCGCCTGACCCAGCTGTTGTTGTTGCCTTGGCTTTGCATTCCGAATGAACAATTCAAAAATACAGTAGGAAACGTGGTAGAAGGAAATCAGAAGTTCCTAATATGACAAATTCAAATAATATTGATGTTATTTATCATTCTGAGGGTGAGCACTTGCACCTTCCCCCTAGGATTGCTAGGAGGGGGGTGTTTTGGGTCAACATTTTAACATTTTTGTATGGAACATTAGGGGAGTGGCGGACCCCCACTCTTTTAATCGTTTAAAACATTTATGTAGAGTCCATAAGCCAGAGATTTTTGTTCTATTGGAGCCGTTTGTGTTGGTTCATAAGGAAGATATCATTAAGAAATTCAAGAANACGGGATATTGACAATAGTTGATTCTTGAGAAACATCCTCATTACTGCTCTCACTGTTGTATGTTTGGTCATGATTCGATGTACTGTTTTCACCTACATCCTCAACTGAGGAAAATTTCTTTGGGTCGTTTATCCTCTGCTGAACAGAAATTTGCCCATCGAACACTCCTATTGAACCGGTTGTTGAACAAATTGCTCCTACCTTGGAGGAAACCAGTGCTGCCCATCTCAATGGTGTAGCACACGTGGCCACTTTGCCCTTTGAGCGGTCTGAAGAGAATGTGGAGCTGTTTGCTGCCACACACAATACACCTGAGGAGGAAAATGTGGTACAACTCTCCATTGCACTGCCTGGAGAATTACACATTCAGGACACCCCACAACTATCTACACATCACACTACTATACTTTCTACCACTCCACCGCCTGACCCAGCTGTTGTTGCCTTGGCTTTGCATTCCGAAGGAACAATTCAAAAATACAGTAGGAAACGTGGTAGAAGGAAATCAGAAGTTCCTAATATGATAAATTCAAATAATATTGATGTTATTTATCATTCTGAGGGTGAGCACTTGCACCTTCCCCCTAGGATTGCTAGGAGGGGGGTGTTTTGGGTCAACATGTTTAACATTTTTGTATGGAACATTAGGGGAGTGGCGGACCCCCACTTTTTAATCGTATAAAACATTTATGTAGAGTCCATAAGCCAGAGATTTTTGTCTATTGGAGCCGTTTGTGTTGGTTCATAAGGAAGATATCATTAAGAAATTCAAGATNTTTGGCTTCTCCTTCGTACTCGTCCTCTGTTTCTCGCCTCTGCGTTCTCTCGCCGCCTATGGCGAAAACATATGCAGGCGTCACTGCCGGGGGATCCTCCTCCGTTGCTCCTCCTAAGTTTGCGTTTCCTTTTTCATTTCAAGAATCACTTATTTTTTGCGGGGAATATAATTTCATTAAGAAGCATGGGAAGAAGGGGGGAAAGTTTGCACTTTTCCTCTCTGACTCTGAAAACTCCATTCTTGCCTCTGCTTGTTGTTTTCACCTGGTAGGTAAGTTCCTCTACGGGCTTCCTAAATATGATTTCCTACAGAAACATTTTGAGCTTTTGAATTTAACTAGGGGGTGGAAGATTGATGCTCTCGATAGCAGATATATCCTGATTCAACTATCTAACAAGGATGACTACGCTAAAATTTTTGCGAGAAGAACAGTTTGTTTTGAGGATGTCTGGATGAAAGTCCTTAAATGGACAACTGACTTTGATCCTCGGGCTGAGCTTCCTATTATTCCAGTTTGGCTTCGGCTGTCTGGTTTAAAGGCGCATGTATGGTAAGTTGTTAATGCTAGACGCCCCTACCTATAACTTAACGAGGTCTTCAATGGCTAGAATTCTGATTGAGCGTGATGCTGCCTTAACCCCCCGTCCCGTGAGGAGGTATGGATTGGTTATCATCATACGGGATATTGACAATAGTTGATTCTTGAGAAACATCCTCATTACTGCTCTCACTGTTGTATGTTTGGTCATAATTCGATGCACTGTTTTCACCTACATCCTCAACTGAAGAAAACTTCTTTGGGTCGTTTATCCCCTGCTGAACAGAAATTTGCCGATCGAACACTCCTATTGAACCGGTTGTTGAACAAATTGCTCCTAGCTTGGAGGAAACCAGTGCTGCCCATCTCGATGGTGTAGCACACGTGGCCACTTTGCCCTTTGAGCGGTCTGAAGAGAATGTGGAGCTGTTTGCTGCCACACACAATACACCTGAGCAGGAAAATGTGGTACAACTCTCCATTGCACTGCCTGGAGAATTACACATTCAGGACACCCCACAACTATCTACACATCACACTAATATACTTTCTACCACTCCACCGCCTGACCCAGCTGTTGTTGTTGCCTTGGCTTTGCATTCCGAATGAACAATTCAAAAATACAGTAGGAAACGTGGTAGAAGGAAATCAGAAGTTCCTAATATGACAAATTCAAATAATATTGATGTTATTTATCATTCTGAGGGTGAGCACTTGCACCTTCCCCCTAGGATTGCTAGGAGGGGGGTGTTTTGGGTCAACATTTTAACATTTTTGTATGGAACATTAGGGGAGTGGCGGACCCCCACTCTTTTAATCGTTTAAAACATTTATGTAGAGTCCATAAGCCAGAGATTTTTGTTCTATTGGAGCCGTTTGTGTTGGTTCATAAGGAAGATATCATTAAGAAATTCAAGAATTACATGCACTATAGTAATCAGAACAATAAAATTTGGCTCTTTTGGAAAAAGGATATCACTTTTAACATTATTGATGATAATGTGCAATATGTTCTAATTCATAATCAAGTGGAGGATTTTCATGGTTGGGCTACCTTTATTTACGCCAGCTCCTTATTACGGGACAAATTACTTATTTGGCAACAACTTACACAAATGGGTGCTTCTATTTCTGATAACTGGTTTGTTGGTGGTGATCTAAATATGATTGTCTCCTTTGGAGAGAATGGGTGGTGCTAAAGTTTATACTAACCTTATCAATCGTTTTTGTGAGCACATTGCCGATGCTGGCCTCTATGATTTGGGTTTCTCGGGTCCTCCCTATACTTGGAGGAGGGGCCTTCTTATGCAGAGACTGGATAGATTTCTGGGAAACTCCTTTTTTCTTGGCTATTATAATATTATTCATGTGAAGCATCTTAATCATGTTGTTTCGAATCATAATCCAATTTTGCTTAGCTTGTATTTTCATGCTAAACCTGCTCGCTCTCATTTCAAATTTCTTAATGTTTGGACTTCCCATCCTACCTTTCTTGATTTGATTAAACAGGCTTTGGTCTTGTGGTGGAGTGGCAGCCCTTGGTTTATTTTTATGGCAATTGCATAAGAATGTGATTATTTTTTTAAAGAAGTGGAACTTTGATATTTTTTGCAATGTGCATTCCAGGGTTTTGAATGTCCAACATGAGGTGGATGCACTGGAGGCAGAGGTGATCGACTCCTGATCTTGTTGCTAAGCTAGCCCATGCTCATCATTCTCTCTTGGATGAAATCACTATTGAGGAAGATTTCCTTAGAGAAAAAGCTTGTGACACTCAATTTAGAAATGGTGATCGAAACACTAAGTATTTTCACGCCACTATTAAACATCGACGGAATATTAATGTCATTCTTAAGATTGTAACCGATGAGTGTGTTGTCCTCACTGATGTTGATCAAATTGGTTCCAATGCTGCTGATTATTTTACCTCTATTTATGTTGATGCTCTGCCGGTCACTGATATTTATTCGGAAATGTTTGATGCTCATAGAGATATGATTTCCTCCCTCTGTCTGATCCCCCCTCTGAGATGGAAATTTTCTCTGCTCTCAAAGATATTCGCTCTCAGAAGGCTCCTGTCTCTGATGATTTTACTTCTGTTTTTTATATTTCTTGTTGGGACATCAGAAAAAAAGAGGTGGTTATTGCGATTCAAAGTTATTTTGGGGGAGAAGATGCTGGAAAGTATTTTACCGCCGCCTTAATAGTTCTTATACCTAAATCTATTTATAAAATGCATTGGAAGAATTTCCGTCCTATCTCGCTCACTTCTGTGGTTTCAAAAATTATTAGCAAATTGATTATGACTCGCCTACAACCTCATCTTCCTTCTCTCATCTCTCCACATCAATTGGCTTTTATAAAAGATTGTGATATTTCTGACAATATCCTCTTAGCCCAGGAAATTTTACAAGATCTTGATAAACAATGCATGGGTGACAATTTAGTTATCAAATTAGATATCAAGAAGGCCTTTGATACTATTAGTTGAGATTTTATCATCAACGTTTTGAAGGTCAAAGGTTTCAATTCCAATTTTTGCATATTGATTAAATTATGGTTGGCTAACAATCATTACTCCGTGCTGGTTAATGGTAATTCTTATGGTTTCTTCACTGCTTACAGGGGCATTAAACAGGGGGACCCTCTCTCTATTATTTTCATTTTAGCCTTTGATTATTTATCTAGAATGCTCAATCATTTTCAACTGATCCACCCTCATACACAGTTTTCTCATAAGACCAAAATGGTGGTTTCTCACCTTGCTTATGCGGATGATATTATTTTTGCTAATGCCTCTAAACTTGCCTTAAAACAATTAATGAGGCTCTTAAATGATTTCCAAAATTGTTCTGAACTAGTTTTTAATTGTGACAAATACCAGATGTATTTTGGCAAACAAGTTAAGCAGCAATTTATTCATTGGGGGTTTCTTATACAGGTTATCACTATGCCTCTCTCCCTCTTAAATACCTTGGGGTTAATTTGATTAGGGGAAGGAGGAAACAGATTTATATGGATGATGTTATTGATAAAATCAAGCGTAAGATTAACGATTAGAGAAATGTTTTCCTTTCTACTAGGGCAGGATAACATTGTTATTTAGTATGCTTCAGAGTATTCCTTTATATGATTTGCAGGTGTTTAATCCGAAGAAAAGTGCTATTAATGTCATGGAGAGACTTTTTCAATAATTGGGTGGGGCATGGTGCTAAGAAGATTTGGGGCTCTTGGCAAAGGTTGTGTAAGCTTAAGAAAGCTTGTAGTTTTGGCTTTAAAGCCTTAAAACACACGGTAGAAATAAACCTTTGCGAACTCTGGTTTAAATTTAGAATGGGCTCATCTCTATGGGCCACTTTTATGCATCAGAAATACTGTGATTTTTCTCACCCCTCCCAGGTTTTGTGGAAGGTTCGTGATTTTCAGATCTGGAAAACTATTGTTAATGTTAGGTCTATTGCTAGTGATTTCATGTTTTGGGAGATTGGTGACGGTAACATCTCTTTCTGGAATGATAATTGGAGATTGTCTTCTCTCTCTGAATATCGTCATCCTCCCCATACTAATAGCTTACTTGTTTCTGATTTCTTTTCTCAAGATAGATGGGATTTCACCAAACTCTGTTCCATTGTGGGGGAGCAAAATGCTAAGCATATAAATACTATACCTAATACCCCTTCCTGCAGGGATTTTCCCGTGTGGAAGAGGACCACTTCTCAATTGGTTTGCAAGTTAATCTATGACACTTTATGCTCTCACTGGGATTGGTTTTGGGGAAAATAGATTTGACACAATTTTAACTCCCTCTATCTCCTTTTTTTCTCTGGCGATTTTTCTCTTCTTTACTGCCTCTTGATGGCATTCTAAAGTTGAAAGACCTTAAATTGGCTTCGAGATGTCCTATATGCAAAGTCTCGGAGGAAGATTTGAGACACATATTTTTTGAATGTGCTTTTCTTTGAATGTTTGGAATATATTGGGCTTACGCTTTGATATCCCTGGGATCCATAAAGGCATCCTAAGTATTTATTTGCGGCAATGGAAGGCTTTTGATGATAAAGGGGGAGAGTTTTCCCTTCCTTTGCTGGTTTTTTGGTTTATGTGGACCGCGAGAAACAACTTCAAATATAATTCCCCCTCCCCCTCCTACTGCTTCTATGACAGCTTCTTATGTGTTGGCCTATTACACCAAGGCCCTCAGGGTCTGTACCAATGATGTTTCAAAATTCAAGCCCCCCCCCCTCCCAGTTTAATCAGGTGGGTTCCCCCTTCTTCCAGATGGGTTAAGGTGAATGTGGATGACAGTCGGAACCATTTATCTGCTGTGGTTGGGGGCATTTTTAGAAATTTTGAGGGTAAGTGTATGTGTTATTTGACTTCTCCTTTTGCTACTGACAACCCCTTAAACAGGGAATGTTGGGGGGTTTTTTTGCATTAACGGTGGCAATTGCTTTCAATTTTCATACAATTTAGGTGGAAACTAATTCGAAAATGCTCTATGATATACTATTGGGTATCGCTCCTCATCTTTGGGATATTATATGCACTCTTAAACGTATTTCTACTTTTATTTTCGAAAGACATATGAAAGTGAGTTGGAGTTTCATCCATAGAGAGGGCAACTCCCCTGCCGATTGGTTAGCCAGAGAAGCAGGGGATGCATGGACGTCTCCTTACTGGGGATAAGCTGAATTTCCCTTATGTTAGATTTTAGAAACTACTTGTTGCTCGACTCTATGGATGGGTGCTCCCGTATCTTTACTGTGGTTTAGTTTTGTACCCTCCCTCTTGTGGTTTCTTTATTTTGCTGACAGGTTTCAGATTGCACTCCTTTCTGGCTTTGTGTCTCCGGCTCTCATGATCTCTTGGTTTACGCTGATCTTGTGTTGTTTGGCTGCTCTGCTCAGTCGATCGACATCCTAGTTTGCACTGTTGTTTGTTGGAGTGTTTCTAGTGGATTAGGAGTTTCCTGCTGCCTCTTATTTTACTCGGATTTTCTTTTGTTTCTTTTCCTGTTATTTATACTACACGGACGCAGGTATACTAATTTTGAGTTTTGTTTTCTTGGCTTGGGTATATTTGTAAGTTTGAAGTTTTCATTTCGTGTGAGTTATAATGTGGGAGGAGGAACCCCTAGGGGTGTTTCAAAAGTATTTTTTGGCTGTTTTAGATGGGGATCCCCCTCTCCTCCAACTTTTGTACNCTTCCGATCCCCCTCCTACAGCTTCTATGACAACTTTTTATGTGTTGGCCTATTACACCAAGGCCCTCAGGGTCTATACCAATGATGTTTCGAAATTCAAGCCCCCCTCCCCGTTTAATCAGGTGGGTTCCCCCTTCTTCCAGATGGGTTAAGGTGAATGTGGATGACAATTGGAACCATTTATCTGCTGTGGTTGGGGGCATTTTTAGAAATTTTTGGGTAAGTGTATGTGTTATTTGACTTCTCCTTTTGCTACTGACAACCCCTTAGCCACAGAATGTTGGGGGGTTTTTCTTGCATTAACGGTAAAAATTGCTTTCAATTTTCAGACGATTGAGATGGAAACTAATCTGAAAATGCTCTATGATATATTGTTGGGTATCTCTCCTCATCTTTGAGATATTATATGCATTCTTAAACGTATTTCTACTTTAATTTCTGAAAGACATGAAAGTGAGTTGGAGTTTCATCCATAGAGAGGGCAACTCCCCTGCCGATTGGTTAGCCAGACAAGCAGGGGATGCATGGAAGTCTCCTTACTGGGGATAAGTTGGATTTGCCTTATGTTAGATTTTAGAAACTACTTGTTGCTCGGCTCTATGGGTGGGTGCTCCCGTATCTTTACTGTTGTTTGGTTTTGCACACTCCCTCTTGTGGTTTCTTTATTTTGCTGATAGGTTTCAGATTGCACTCCTTTTTGGCTTTGTGTCTCTGGCTCTTTTGATCTCTTGGTTTACGCTGGTCTTGTGTTGTTTGGCTGCTCTGCTCAGTCGATCGAAATCCCAGTTTGCACTGCTGTTTGTAAGGGTGTAAACGAGCTGAACACGAGCGAGCCAAGCTCAGCTCGTGTTCGGCTCGTTAATATTTCGAGCTCAAAAAATGTGTTCGTGTTCGGCTCGTTTGC
>JXCR01098702.1:4360-21161 GCA_002079205.1 Phalaenopsis hybrid cultivar | reverse complement strand
GTCTAAGGAAGGAAGATTGGTTTAGCTGGAGAAGACATGTTTTGCTGTTGAAGATGGTCGTGGTGTNTAGCCAAATTTTAATCCTAATTGGGCTTAGTGGTGTTTCAAGGATGTTTGACTTTGTTTATATTTATTTCTCTAATCCTCATTTAGTTAATTTTTGATTTAACCTAAGTCACCACTAAGCCCTTTAAGACCTAGGTGAGTGTCTTAATTAGAGGGTTAAGTTTTAAGTAGTCATGATTCATGATTTGAATTTTATTTGAAAGTCAACATAGAAGTATTAAATTGATTAATTATTAGCTCTAAAAGTCATACCCCTAAGTCTAGGATCATTTAATTTTAATAAACTTCCAAATTTTAATAATTTAGAAATTTATTAATCTTAATTAAGAGAGTGACATTGGAATAAACTTCCAAATTTTAATAATTTAGAAATTTATCAATCTTAATTAAGAAAGTGAGATTGATTCTTACCAATTAACCCCTTTGTGTTTCAAACATCAAGTGAATTGATTAATATTAGAGGTTACCCATTCCCCTCACGCCCCTTGTGTTTCAAACATCAAATAAATTGATTAAGATTAAAGGTTACCCATTCCCCTCCTTGAATTAAGCCTAAATATTAATTAAGGCGAGATTCCCAAAATTAAGCCGTCGGGCGACTCATCTTGAGTTTCCCCCATAGTGACTCCACCTACTAAGTACTTAGAGGTTAGGACCAATATGTGGAACTTCAAGTTGAAAAAAGAAGGGTAGAATTTCTAATGGTGAGGGTTCCATGACTAGTTTTCTAGGAATAGTCAACAGGAAAAGTCCTATGGCTAGACCCTAGGCTACTAAAGAGGAAGAACTAAACCTCAACAAAAAATGAGGTCAACGTACCTCATGTCTTCTCCCTAAGTAAACTTCTATAGTTTCCTTTAAGAAATCTCCAAATTTTTTCACACTAAAACACACTCACACTTTACACTTGAACACAAAATATGAAAACCCTAACTTACTATTGCCACCCAATTGAAATTTTGAAGCTCCATAAGGTTTCTAAATTTGGTCAAATTCTTCTCATTAAACAGAAAATAGAAAATAACCAAGCGTTGCTTCAAACACCCCTCCAAACCTCGGTCAAATTTGATGTATCTTCTATAAAAGTAGTTACTGGCACTATAACGCCAGTCTGGGACGCTATGGCATCTTTCTCACTCGGCTTTGGCGCTATGGCGCCAAGGGGTTGCGCTATAATGCCACACAAAAATCTTTAGTTTTGCTCCTTTTTTCCCTCATTTTCTCTGAATGTCCATTCCATGTACCTGAAACCCAAAACATGTAAAATACCTTCCTTTAAAGTGTATTATCATTAAAATGTACATAAAATACTTATAAAACATGCACTACAAACAGGTTATTTCTAGGTGGATCAATTCCCCCAAACTTAAATGTTACTTGTCCTCAAGTAACTCCATATACTATATAAAATTTATAACATAGGATGACAACTTTAACTTAAAGACTTCTATAATTTCAGCATTATAAATTCTATAGTAAACTTTCAGAAAATTTTTTAACAACCCAGGCTAAAAACTAAAATACAAGACTATTTAGCAGTACATTTTAAAAGTTCAGATTTTCTATTTATTTAAAAAAATAACTGCAATTTATCATACTTAAGATACTTAGAAGAAATACCAAAAAAGAATTACATGAGAACTTTATTAGTAAAGGTGCTAATACTTCGAAGTCTAAGTTAGAAATCTAACTAAGTTTCTTTCCTTAAGTTGATTCAAGTAGAGTCAATTTTTAATTAGGCATCTCCTCAAATTTCTCCTCACATATTTTCTCTTTTTTGCTTTTCTTTTTCTTTTTTTCTTTTAGGATCATTTTCAATCCTTTCTTTTTTCTTTTTTCTCTTTTTTTTATATCATGTGAGGATTACTATATCTAAATAGCCTTTAATGAATTTGAACTACACCATCCTCCTCTTAAAGTTAAAAACATATCACATTTCTATACTTTAACAAATGTGCATTAGCTTCAAAGATTTTTTATAAAGTCTCAATTCTTTCTTCTTAAGTATAAATCTAAGATCTTTAATATTTCCAAAAAGACAATTTTCTTTACTTTAAATAGCAAAAGTATAACGACAAACCCTTCATACAAAGTATATTAATTCTAGAATTAACCTTCATTATTAAAAAAAAAATACATAGGTTTTCTACAACTTTCATAAAATAAAAAATATAGTTTTATAAAGTTTACTCTACATACCACAGGTTATTTTAAAAATAATTTTGAAAATATAATTTTTTGAGGACAAAATAAAGTTTAGTTTAACAGGAATTTTCTCCCTTCCCCTAAACTTAAATTTCTAAACTGATTATAGCGCGAAAGTTTATGAAGAAAGAGAAATTTTTTTAAAATTTAAAATAGTGAAACTAATGTAGGTACAAGTAGGAAAGACAAGTACTGAGTAGTGATAAACATAAGATTAACATGTATAACAATAAAAACTTAAAATAAACACTACTCTAGCATTTAAATTGGAGCAGAAGATAAACAACATAACTACCAGTTTAACAGAAACAAAAACTAAATACAAGCACACTACAACATAAATACAACAAATCACTAACATAATAAAGTTCAAATATTCAAGCACATCAAAGAAAAGAAAGAAAAAAAACACACTAAACATCAACATATTCATCATCACAACATCATCATCACCATCAGCATCATCATAATCACCATCTCCCAAACCTATATCCTTGTCCATCTAATAAGGTTGATTTGATGATAAAGTGGGGAAAGTAGGAAATTCCACAGAATGATCACCCCTTATATATCTCATCATAGCCTTATTATAAGCAAAATCATACCCAATGTTTCTCAACATAATATCATCACTATGCTAAAAATGAGATTCAAGCCCTTTTACTTGATTCTGTAAAGTTATGATATCTACTTACTGAATCATCATGTTTTCCATAAAAAAATTCAAAGAAAGAGTGCCAGAATCAGATGGGGTAGGAGTAGGAGTAGGAGCAGAAGTAGAAGCTGAAGTAGAAGGTATGTTAACTCCAGTCCTAGGTCTAGTCCTAAAATGTCTCTCATATTTTTTCTAAATTTGTTCTTCCAATGAGTTTATGTGATGTAAAGTGATCCACCTCAAAATAACTATTTTTAGTGCATGCTTTATAAGCCTTTTATGTACATTTTTATAATATTGCACTTTAAAGGAATGTATTTTGCATGTTATTGGTTTCAGGTACATTGAATGGACATTTAGAAAAAATTAGGAAAAAATGGAGAAAAAAAGATGATTTTTATGTGGCATTATAGAGCCACCTCTTGGCACCATAGTGCCACCCCTTGGCGCCATAGCGTCACTATTGAGCGAGAAGGGCGCTATGGAGCCCTAGACTGGCACTATTGCACTAGTAATTGATACACCAAAATAATGTGGTGTTTAAAGTATACATTTTATGCATATTTTTGATGATATTGAACTTTAAAGAAGGATATTTTCATATTTCTGTTGCAGGTATATCAATTTTAGGCATTTGGAGCAAAAGTAGCAAAAAGAACAAAATTTGGAGCCAAATAGTGGATTTTGAGATTTTGGCGCCTGAAGCACCATAACTAGCATCTGAAACACCACTTTACAGAGAGCTGACACTTGAAACACCAGAATTGGTGCATAAAGTGCCATTTTACTAAGAGCTGGTGCCTGAAGCACCAGATTTGGCGCATGAAGCTCCAAAGCCCATAACTGGGCGGTTTTCAGTAAGATGGTGCCTAAAGAGCCAGAACCAGCGCCTGAGGTGCCATAGATGAATTTTTATGGATTAAGGAACTTTGGGAAAAGTTTTGTGTGAATTTCGGAAGGGACACTTGTTCTAAATGCCCCATGGAGTGACTCGATGCATCTAGACACTTTGGAAGGTTCTTTTATGAAGAGATATGTCACTTGGATCAATAGACATGTCTTTTAAATTCAAAAGAGTTGACTTCTGGATAGACTTTTGGAGGGAATTTTGAATTATTTTTGGAGGGAAGCAACCTCTAATAGAAAAGAGAGAAGTCTAGGGCTTGAAGTTGTGTGTGTGCGTGAAAGGGATTTGAAGAGAGAGAGAGAGAGTGGCTTGAGATAGAGAGAGAAAGTCAAGGGCTTGGAGATTTTCTTCAAGGATTGTGAGAGGAGAGGGAAGGTCAAAGATTTTTCTTCATTACACTTTTAAGAGAGAATTGAGAGTTCTTGTAAAGAGGGAAAGTGCTTGAAGAGAACTTCTAGGGATTTTCTTGGGAAGGATTGTGAGAGAAGTTGCGTTCTTTTATTTCTTTGTTTTGTAAACTTATTTTCATATATGAAATCTGTGTTTTGTTGTTTCATTCTCATGAATTCTGAGAAGTCTTCTTTATCGTTCTCCATACTTTGAGAAATGATTTTGTGAAGAATTGATTTTATTTTATACGGTTTTAAATGTTAAAAAATTGTGATGATTAAACTCCAGTCTTCATTTACCTTTCGATCTGGCCAATTGAAATGTTAAAATGTGTTGAGAAATATATGTTCCAAAAGGGCTATGATTTTTAAAACATAGTGAGAATCACATTTGATTCCATGAGAGAGGATTTCATCCAAGGAGTTGAGGGCAAATAAATAAGGAAATATACTTTGTTGGATGCATTATTGTAGATTTTAATGTGACAGATTAAAATCCCAAATTTGGTCCAGTTGATTAGAAACTAATGTGAGATTGTTAGTCCTCAGGTGAGGGAGTAGTGGGAGCTCTAGAGTGGCAGCCAGTATCCTCCCAGCCTAACCACAAAATTAGGGACCAAACTCTGGATTAGTCAATGTTCTTTATTTACTTAGAAGAGGGTAAAGAATAGGATTGCTCCTATTTGGAACAAAAAAATTATATATATTTTCAAATGATTTTAATTTCTTCACAATCTATGTACTCATTATAAAGGAGAAGGATGCTTTCTTAAATTTGAACTCTTATCCACAAAAAACTTTATTTAGTTTTCGTAAATTTACTTTTAAAAGTTTAACAATTAGTTTAATTAACTTAGTTCTGTTAATTGTATTTTATTTAACATTCACTTAATTACTTTAGATTCAAATTTTGTACTTCACTTTTGTAGTTTAGAATTGTAGTTTACTTTATAATCATAAGAATTTACCATTAAGCATTTCCAACTTCCCTGTGGGATCGATATCTAAGACTCTATTAGAGCCATTTATTACTTGAATGATACATATACTTGCGTTATTTTTAGGGGATTTGACAGTTTAAAGATTTTTAAAAGATAAAAATATTTTTTGCTAAAGTTATTTTTGTTGGGATTAATTTGCATATTTACTGTTGTATCTGTCATGTGTATTTTGTAATATTGAAAAATTCTTGTAAAAATAACACACTAAATCTGCTCTCATCAAGTTTTTGACACTGTTGCCGGAGAAGTAACGAAAAATTAAAATTATTTTATTTTAAACTTAAACAAAAAAGTGTTTGTAGTTTAATTTGAATACTTTTATATTTTAGTGTGTTTGCTTATTTTAATTACTTATTGTATTTTTTATGCGTTGTGTAAGATCTGAAGATTTAGACCTTACGATTCAGAGTTAGAAAGAATTATTAGAAAATTTTGAAAACAACAAAAAGAGATAGATCATTTTAGCAAAATGGCTTGCAACTCAAGTAATGCTGGAAATGAAAATGAACATCATCAGAGACCTTTAAGAGATTATGATAATCCGACAAGAGATGAAATTCATTTGAGTATACAAAACCTGGCTGTAGCTGTAAATTCATTTGAGCTTAAGTCTGCTATTATTTAAATTGTACAAAATAATCAGTTTGGGGGAACACCAACTGAAGATCCTAACTTAAAACTTACTAGCTTTTTAGAATTTTGTGCTACATTTAAATATGATGGAGTGTCGAATGATGCCGTCAGACTTGGAATTTTTTCTTTTTTACTAAAGAATAAAGCTAAGATGTGGTTAAACTCATTTGCACCTGGATTTATCACAGCTTGGGGAGATTTATCACAAAAAATTTTTATCTAAATATTTCACACCTTAAAAAAATACCAAGCTTAGAAATGATATTACATTTTTTTGTCAGTTTGAAGGGGAATCAGTTTATTAAGCTTGGAAAAGATTTAAAGATCTCCTCAGTAAGTGTCCACACCATGCTTTACCAGATTGGTTAATAATTCAAACTTTCTATAATGGATTGGTTGGATCTCTTAGATCAATAATTGAAGCTGCTGCTATTGAATTATTAATGTCAAAACCATTCGATGAAGCATATTATTTAATTGAAGAGATGAATACTAATAATTTTCAAGGGCCCTCTAAAAGGGTAAATCTAAAAGAGTAGCTAGTATTCATGATTCTGATGCAAAATCTATGTTAGCTACCCAAATAGCTGCTATATCAAAGAAGATAGATCAATTTGGAATGAATTATTCTCTAACATCACCTGTGATTGAGGAAAATTCATTAAGACAAATGATTGAATCTCAATCTTCTTATGAGACTTTAAATGCAATAAATAATTGTTCTAATAAGCCTTTTGCCAATTATTATAATCATGGTTGAAAGAATCATCCAAATTTTAGTTGGAGTAACAATTACTCTAATGCTTCAAATCCGCAATGGGGAAACGATGCTACAAACCTATTAGGAAACTCCAACAATCAAAGGAATTCAACTTATAAACCTTATTACCCTATAGGTTTTAATAATTTGCAGAGTAAGGAGAAGAAGTTATCAATGAAAGAATTAATATTATAAATGAGAAGCCAATTACAAAATTAAGTAGCTACAATTAGAAACATAGAAAATCAATTGGGATGTATTGCTACTGCACTTAGCAATAGACCTGTAGGGATGTTGCCCGGTAATGTTGAAGTAAATCGTAAAGATCAGAACAAAGAGCAAATTAAGGCTATTGAATTGAGAAGTGTAAAAGAATTCGAAACCAGAGTTAAAAAAGAAGTAGAAGTTGAAGTTGAAAAAGATGACGTGGAAAATGAAAAATCTAGTGAAAGGCCACCAGATTTTTTATTAAGATCCAGAATGTCCTATTAAACCAATGAAAATTACTATAGAAAGACCACCACCATCATTTCCTCAAATATTGAAGCAGAAAAACAAAGATAACCAATTTTCAAAATTTTTAGAAATATTGAGGAAATTAACAATAAACATTCCATTTATTGAAGCCTTGGAACAATTGTCAAGCTATGTGAAGTTCATGAAGGATATACTTAATAAGAAGAGTATGTTTGTAGATAACAAGATTGTTGCACTGAGTGAGTGTAGCACTATAATTCAGAAGAAGCTTCCTAAATATTTACAGATCTTGGAAGTTTTGCTATTCCTTGTACTATTGGTGAAAGATTGTTTGGAAAAGCTTTATGTGATTTAGGAGTCAGTATGAATCTTATGCCTTTATCAATTTTCAGAATGTTGGGTTTAAGAGATATGTCACCTACAACTGTAACTCTTCAATCAGGTGATTGTTTGATTGCCCATCATAAAGGAGTTATAGAAGATGTTTTGGTAAAGGTTGATAAATTTATCTTTCCTGTAGATTTTATTGTATTACTTATGGAGGAAGATAAAGAAATTCCTATCATTTTAGGAAGACCATTCTTTTCCACTAGAAGAGCTTTGATAGATGTGCAGAAAGGAGAACTAACTATGAGAGTTAGTGATCAAGAAATTACATTTAATATTGCAAAATCAATGAGATATTTTGCAAAAGAAAAAGAGATTGAATGCTTCAGAATGGATATCAACAAATATTTAAGCCATAAATATTTCACAAAAACATTCCAAAAGAAACTTGAAAAAGAATATATGGAATTTGAAGATGAGGATAAAATTCAAGATGAATCTATGGAAGTGAGTAATAAAGATTTAGATTATGTTAAAAAAAAAATTCAAATGTTAGATCCTACAGATAGTAACAAGAATTTGATTTCATCTATTGAAAAACCTCTTGAACTAGAAATGAAAACACCTCCTACACATTTAATGTATGCATTCTTAAGAGATTTATCCACATTACCTATTATAATATCCTCAAAATTAACTGATACTTAAGAACAACAATTGTTGGAAACTTTGAAAAGATATAGGAAAGCCTTTGGATGGACATTAGCTGATATTAAAGGAATCAATTCTTCAATTTGTATGCATAAAATTTTATTAGAAGATAAAAAAAACCAAGAGCTGATCCTCAAAGGAGATTGAATCATATGATGAAAGAAGTTTTCAAGAAAGAGATTTTAAAATGACTAGATGCTAGAATAATATATCCTATTTCAAATAGTGCTTGGGTAAGTCCAATTAATTGTGTTCTAAAGAAAGGTGGTGTGAGTGTAATGAAAAATGAGAATAATGAATTAATACTAATAGGACAAGTCACTGAATGGTGGATCTGCATAGATTATAGAAAATTAAATTCTGCCACCTAGAAGGATCATTTTCCTTTACTCTTTTTAAAGCAGATGTTGGATAGACTGGCTGGGCACAAATATTTTTATTTTCTAGATGGATATACTTATCATCAAATACCTATTGCTCCAGACGATCAAGAGAAAACAACATTTACTAGTCCTTATGGAACTTTTGCTTTTTGATGAATGCCCTTTGGATTATCTAATGCACCTACAACATTTCAAAGATATATGATGTCAATTTTCAAAGATTTAATTGAAAAAGGGATTGAAGTCTTTAAGGAAGATTTTTCTGCATTTGGAACTTCATTTGAAATATATCTAAATCATTTAGAGAAAGTTCTTGAATGATGTAAAAAGACTAATCTTGTATTAAGCTGGGAAAAATGTCAATCTATGGTTGCAGGAGGAATTGTACTTGGGCATAAAATTTCAGAAAATGACATGGAAGTAGATCCTGCAAAAATATAGGTTATATCCAACTTACCTCCACCTACTACTGTAAGAGGAGTTAGGAGTTTTTTAGGACATGCTGGATTTTACAGGCGATATATTAAAGATTCTTAAAAAATTACTAAGCCTTTATGCCAAATTTTGGAAAAATGATACAAAATTTGACTTTAACAAAGATTGTCTTAAAGCCTTTGAAACTTTAAAGGAAAAATTGATCACTGTGCCTATAATTATTTCACCTGATTGGGAGAAACCTTTTGAATTAATGTATGATGCAAGTGTTTACACAATTGGAGCCCTTTTAGGGATGAGATATGATAAGATTTTTAAAGTTATATACTATGTTAGTAAGACTTTTAATGATGCTCAAATTAATTACACCACTACTAAAAAAAAGTTTTTAGTCATTGTTTATGCTTTTGATAACTTTAGGTCATATATAATAGGAGCTAAATGTGTTGTGCATACTGACCACTCAACTATTAAATATTTAATGCGAAAGAAGGATGTGAAACCAAGTTTAATTAGATGGGTACTTCTGATGCAAAAGTTTGATTTTGTAAGAGTCAATAGAAAAGGGATTGATAATCAAATTGTTGATCATCTATCTAGCCTGGAATAGGAAGAAACACTTGATTTGGAAAAAGAAATTAATGAAAATTTTCCTGATGAACAATTTTATGTTGTAAAAGGATGAAAAATATCGTGGTATGCTGATATTGTGAATTATATTGTTACTGGTATTTTATCATATGGAGTGACAAAAAAATGGGAAAAAAAATTCATTCACGATGCAAAATCTTATTTTTTAGATGACCCATATTTGTACAAAGAATACAAAGATTTAGTAATGAGATGATGTGTGCCTTACAGAGAAATTCAGGAAATTATCCAAAAATGCTATGATTCTAAATTTAGAGGTCATTTTGGGAATGATAGAACTGTTTATAAANAATGCAACTGCTTATCATCCCAAGACTAGTGGTTTAGCAGAAGTATCTAATCATGAAATTAAAAAAATTTTGGAAAAAGTGTAAATCCTAATAAAATGGATTGGCCTGCTAGATTAGATAATGCATTATGGGCTTACAGGACAGCTTATAAGACATCTATAGGAATGTCCCCATATAGATTAATTTTTGGGAAGGCTTGTCACTTACCAGTAGAATTAGTGCATAAAGCTTATTAGACTATTAAGGAGTTCAATTTCAAATTGAAAGATACTAGTGAGAAAAGAATATTACAATTGAATGAGCTTGATGAAATTAGGAATGAATCTTATGATAATGCTAGGATTTATAAGGAAAGAATGAAAGAATGTCATGATTAAAAGATAATAAAAAAGGAATTTGAACCTAGATAGGAAGTTTTATTATGCGATACAAAATTGAAATTATTTCCTAGAAAATTGAAGTCTAGGTGGAAATGACCATTCAGAATTGTAAAAGTCTATCCCTATAGAGCTGTTAATATTGAAGATCCCAAGCCTGGAAGGATGTTTAAAGTGAATGGGCACAGACTGAAACCATATTTTGATGATCAAAGATTAATTTTTAAATAAACTGTAATGTTGGGTCACCCAGAATAAAGATTGGGAATGTCAGACTGACAACATAAACCATGCGCTTTGTGGGAAGTAACCCATATTTATCATTGTTTATTTTGTTTTTATGTTTTTGTTTGGAATATTATATTTATATTTATATTCATACTTTTATAGATTTGGTGTATTTGAGAAATTTGAAATTGAGAAAATATTTAAAAACATTTTTATTTACCTAATTTTATGGAATATTTGAGAATCTCTTGGATTGAAAATGAAAAGGAAAATTTTTTGGAATTGGCGCCTGAAGTGCCACATTACATAGAGCTAGCGCCTAAGGCGCCGTAGCGAAGAAAATGACTTAAAATGTTTCAAAAGGCGGTTTTTGGCAGGTTCTTCTCCTTATAACTCCCAAAAAGTGACTCCAAAGCATTTTTTAAGGGGGAAAATGAGGGAAGAGTCACTAGTTTTCAATTCCTATGGCTTCCCACTCTAAACATTCCACAAAATTTGGAATTTTAAACCTGAGAATGTTCATCAGTTTTGATGCGTAGAAGTTACATGATTGAGTTCTTTTGAAGAAGAGGCTAATCAAGGAAAGGGGAGTTGCGAATCGAGAATTCAACACATCGAATACTCGAGTGGAAGAGATAATTGCTTAGAGACGCTGGGAAAATTGCTACACTACTGCTGCTATTGTTGTCCTTATTGTGAAAGAGTTTGATGCGAATCTTCATGGAATCAAACAAGGAATTGTTTATGTGTGAGGCAGATTTATGCAATCCAATCTTTCAAGAATAAACGAGATGTTTATGATTAAAAGTGTTCCTATTTTCCACTATGCAAATTTTACCCCTAAAAGAGATAATATGAAAGAACTATATTGATACCTTATGGATAAAGATGCAAATTGGGAGGTCAGATATGATGGAAATGTAAGTTTTTCTTCATCATTGTTAAATCCTGCATCTAAGGCGTGTCATTTTTTTATTGCATCAAAATTACTCCCTACTATGAAAATCAGTAAATTAACGAAGGAGAGTGCTATTATGAATTACTATATTGAAACCGGAAAACCTGTTGATATTAGAGTAATAGTTGTGAAATCACTTTTGGGTTTGATCTTCAATGAATTTGCTACTGGACTGGGACATCCATCCACTATTTTCATATTGTGTAGTCAATTGCAAGTACCTTATGAAAATTGGGAAAAAGTGCTTCTTCTTTGGAAGCTGATGGACCCAGAAGTTTATTTCAATTGTATTGGAATACAAGATGAGAATGATATGAATGTACTGATGGATCAAGCACCCCAAAATTCATCACATATTCAACCTTACTTCAGTTTGAACGCACTTTTGAAAAGGATGAAGAAGATAGAGAAAGAGGTAAAGAACCTTATGCATGCAATTGGGAATATTTCTGGAATTTTGGATCATCTGGATTAGAGGCTGAAGGAACATTTTGAACTTACTGGACGTATTGAAGATGGTTTGGTATGTATCTTCAAGAAACATGCTTGGATTAAGGAAGACTCAACTGAAGAATTTCCTTATCGACCTTTCTACAACTTGTATGTGCACTACCAATCCATGGGAGATATCCAGGAGGGCGAAAGCAAAGAAGATGTTTGAACTTACTTTATGCACAGAACACTTATTTAGTACTATTTTATTTAAATTATTATGTTACGTTATATTGCATTTACTTTTATTGTTGAAATCTATTTTTTTTTTTTTGGTATTGTGATGTTTAGATTTCAGTGTTAGGATATTTGGTTTGCTTTGGACACTGAATTAGAGTTTGTTGGCTTGAAAATTATTAGTTTGTAATAGCGCGGATTTTATATATAAAAGTGAGTTTTGTGTTGTTTGTGAAAGTTTGGTGTTAGAAAATTATTTAATTATTAGTATAAATGTTTATTTGAGTTAATTAGAGGTTAACGTAAAGCGGTACGCAACCGATTTCCTCAAAAAATGAAATTTGAAAAATTTAGGCGAGGTGCCTAAGGCGCAAAATTCCTGAAAACACTCAGTTTACTTAAGAAAAACGAAATTGCCCAGTAAAGCATCATTTTTACTGCTTTTGTCATCTCCTACCACTAATCATGACCCAGGGCTTCACCTTGTGTACATTTGAGAAGATTTTAATGTCCAAAGACCTTAGATTTCATTTTCTCTTGGTAAGAGCTTCAATTTAACCTAGAAATTTTTATTTTCACCATGGATTTTTCCTTCATCATGGGAGATATGAAATTTAGGATTTTTTATGAAGAAGCTTTAAGAAAACTCATGGTGAAAAACTTTCTTACTAAATAATCATACTTGCGGAGTTAGATTTGTGATTTTTTAATTTATTTGGATTTTATTTAGATTTTCATAGAAATTCCAATGGCTCCGTGAGTAAATATATTTTGATGCAAGGGGATTAATCAATTTCAAAGCCCAACACTATTACAATACTCAAATAGAATCAAGAAACTGGGCATTTGCTAACCCGAGTGGCGAGATCGAGCGGTTGATCGTCGCCAGAAATTAGGAGAGGTTTTGCTACTTCATTGCAGTAGCTATTGTGCCTGTGATCCGAGAATTCTATGCCAGCTTGTGGTTTAACACTGATGATCACATCCTTGTGAGAGGTAAGCAAGTTGATTTTACAATAGAAAGGATCAATGCTTTTTACGAATTGAGGAATGTATTCCATTGAGAACACGCTGCATTTGTGATGACTGATTCATCACTAGATGAAGTGATTGCATTTCTGACTGATCAAAGAGGAGAATGAAAAATTGAAAATAATAAGAAAGTTAATTTCTCTGTTTCCATGATGACTTTTCAGTCAAAGGTATGACATTACTTCATCTCTGCTAAATTATTGCCAACAAAGCATCTGAGTGAAGTAACGAATGATAGAGTTGTACTAAACTTCTGCATTCAGAAAATGAAGGCAGTAGATGTTGGTGCTCTTATAATTCATCATGCTCGGAGAATAGCTAGTAGTGTTACAACTAGTGGTTTGGGTTACCCTACCCTGATTTTCACTTTATGTGAACATTTAGGAGTAGAATCCCGTAGAAATGAAGAGATGCTGCAACCACATAATCCTATTGGTACGCATACAGTTCAAAGTTTTGAATCATTTGTTGAGTCTAGGAGTGGAGGTAGTGATAGACCCTCAACATCAACTACAAGGGTATCTACTTCTCGCTCTACTTCACTTCAAATCTTATGGAGTAGATTATGATTTAGCAAATGGATATTGTGAATATGTAGAATAGGATTGGAGGAATTGAAGCAAGAAATGCTTAAAATGATGAATATAAGCAGAGGAGAGTTCAACATGATATAGATTATGAAGAGGCTATGGTTAGATATCTTAGGGGTGAATATAATGTGGAATTTCCAGCTTGCCCCAACTTCACTCCTTATACTCCGGACCATGATGAAGAAGAAGAAGAAGAATATGATGATGATGAGGAAGGCAATGAAGATTGATATTTTTAGGAGTTTAGTTTGTTCGTTTGATGTTGTTTGTTATATTGATTGTTTATAGTTGATTTTATTTGAAATTGCTGTAGTAAGAACTTTCATTTTAATATTGTGTTGTACACCTAGATTGTAATAATAACTGTAGATTTTTATTTTTTTTGCATTTTTAGTATTTTCAATTTTTATTTTTTTTTAATTCTCAGCAAATACTTTAAAATATATTATGTTTCATTTAATGCTTTAAAGCCTATATGTATTTTTAAAGTTAGTACCTTAAGTATACCAGAGCTTAGTTTCATACTCAAAAGCTCTCTACAGATTAGTTTTTATTTTCATGCATTTACAGTTTTCTTTCACCTATAAAATTTTGTAGTAAACATTTTTAAATTTCTTAAAAATTTAAGTTTGGGGGAAAGAGAAATTTCTTTTAAAAAGAAGTAAACTAAATTTTATTTTTCCATTAACTATATTTAACTTTAAATGACTTTACTTATGTTTGTAAATATTATGGTAACTTCAGGTAAAGTTTTTAATAATGAAGATCAATTCTAAAGTTAAAGATATTTGGTATGATAGGATAAGACTACATTTTTTTATTTAAAGAAAAGAAAATTGTATTTTTGAAGTATTAAAAATTTTAGAGTTTCATGTAAAAAGAAAAGAATGAGACTTTATGAAAAATCATAAAACAAATATGAATTTATAAAGTGAAGAAATGTAAGGAGTTTTAACTTTAAGAAGAGGAAAGTGAAATTAAAATCTTTAAATGCTATCCAGATATAGTAATCCTCACTTGAAAAAGAAAAAAAAAGGGATGAAAAGATTCTAAAAGAAAAAAGAAAGAAAAAAGAAAAAAAGAAAAGAAAAGAAAAGTAAAATGGTGTGAGAAGAAGCTTAAGGAGATACCTAATCAAAAATTGGATTCACTTGAATTAACTTAAGGAAAATACTTTATTAGATTTTCTAAACTTTTATTGGAGTATTAGCACCATTACGAGTAAGGTTTTCAAGAAGTTCTTTTTCATATGAATGTTCTTAGTATTCTTGATATGAAAAATTACAATACTACTTGAAATGAATAGAGATTCATAAATCTTAGTTTTGATTACTAGATACTCTTAGACATAAAGTTCGAATCTAAGTTATTAAAAGTTTTTTATTGAATTTTACTATTTTATTTATGAAACTAAAGTATAGAAGTTTATAAGTTAATCTCTATCCTAATGCACATGCTTTTATGTAGTAAAATTGTTACTTAAGGACAAGTAACATTTAAGTTTGGGGATTTTGATACACCAAAATAATGTGTTGTTTTAATAATGCATTTTTTACTTAATTTTTGTGATATTGCACTTTAAAGAAGGGTATTTTCATGTTTTTGTTGTAGGTATATCAATTTGAGGTATTTGGAGCAAAAGTAGCAAAAATGATGAAATTTGGAGCCAAAACAACAAAATTTGAGATTATGGCACCTGAAGTGCCACTTTACAGAGAGCTGGTGCCTGAAGCACCAGAATTGGCACCTGAAGTGCCATTTTACAATGAGCTGGCGCCTGAAGTGCTAGATTTGGCGTCTGAACTACCAAAACCCAGAACAACATTGTCTTAAGCAGGATGGTGCCTGAAGCACCAGAATCAGCGCCTGAGGCGCCAGAGATGACTTCTTTTGGATTAAGGCAGTTCATGACAAATTTTGGACGAATTTCAAAAGGGACACTAGTTCTAAATGCCCCACGGTCTGATTCAATGCATCTAGACACTTTGGAAGGTTCTTTTATGAAGAGATATGTCTCTTGGATCAATAAACATGTCTTTTGAATTCAAAAGGGTTGACTTTTAGATAGACTTTTGGAGGGAATGTTGAATTCTTTTTGGAGGGAGGAAACCTCTAATAAAAGAGATAGAAGTCTAGGGCTTGAAGTAGTGTGTGTGTGTGTGTGAAAGGGATTTGAAGAGAGAGAGAGAGAGTGGCTTGAGATAGAGAGAGAGAGAAAGTCAAGTGCTTGGAGATTTTCTTTAATGATTGTAAGAGGAAAGGAAAGGTGAGAGATTTCTTCTTCATTACAGTTCTAAGAGAGAATTGAGAGTTCTTGTAAAAAGGGAAGTGCTTGAAGAGAACTTCTAGGGATTTTCTCAGGAAGGATTATGAGATAAGTTCTATTCTTTTATTTCTTTGATTTGTAAACTTGTTTTCATATATGAAATCCGTGTTTTATTGTTTCCTTCTCATGAATTCTTAATAGTCTACTTTTTCCTTCTCCCTACTTTGAGATATGGTTTTGTGAAGAATTGATTTTTTTATAGGGTTTTAAATGTAAAAAAATTGTGATGTTTGAACTCGGATCTTCATTTACTTTTCGATTTGGCCAATTGAAATGTTAAAATGTGTTGAGAAACATATGTTTCGAAAGGGCTATGATTTCTAGAATATAGTGAGAATAACATTTGATTCCATGGTAAAAGAAGTCATCCCTATAGTTTAGTGCAAATAAATAGGGAAATACACTTTGTTGGATGCAAAATGAAGATTTTAAGGTGATAGATTAAAATCCCCAATTTGGTCCAATTGAATTGAAACTAATGAGAGATTGTTAGCCCTCAGGTGAGGGAGTAGTAGGAGCTATGAAGTGGCAGTCGGAATCCTCCCAACCTAACCACAAAATTAGGGACCAAAATCTGGATTAGTTAATGTTCTTTATGCACTTGGAAGAGGGTAAATAATATAATTGCTCCTATTTGACACAAAATAATATATATATATATAAATATATATATATATATATATATATATATATATAAATATATATATATATATATATATAGCTTTTTTTTT
>JXCR01098695.1:2756-17494 GCA_002079205.1 Phalaenopsis hybrid cultivar | reverse complement strand
CATCGCCCCTAATAATGTACCTTTCATTCCTACTCCATTAACATAAGAAATTTAGAGTATTAAATTACAATCAAAGCTGATCTCGTGCTTCTTGTAGAGTTAATGTGGATGACTTGATCTCCTTCGTCATCATCAACTATGAATGCTCAAATTTCATTTTTTTATGCTGCCCTTTAAATTAATAAAGAATAAAATTACAAAACAAAACTATGAATGCTCAAATGCAATGCAGACTAGTTGCGATCTGTGAAAGGGAAAGTGAAGAGAAGCAACTTTGAATATTATAACCTAGAAAATTAACTTTACAAATTGTAGGGGAAAAGTATTTATAGACATAGTTTTACAATAGTTCAGTACATGTAAAGTAAAGGTTACAGTTTGTCAAATACATGTAGGGAAAAGCTATTAATAGTAATAGACATATCTTTACTGATAGTCCCTCTCAAACTTAGCATCTAAAGCATAGATGTTGAGTTTGTTCCTCAGCTTCTGAAAATTGGATGCAGACAGAGCTTTTGTGAGGACATTTGCAATTTGATCTTCAGTGGATTCATGCTGAACTGTATTATTTTTGTTCCAATTTGTTCTCTAATAAAATGATGGTCAATTTCTATGTGCTTTGTACGGGCGTGAAAATTTGGGTTATTAGCTAAAGCAATTGTTGATGTGTTATCACAAAAAAAAAGTTGCAAGTATGTCCATAGGTAATTGGCATTTAGCTAGGAGTTTTTGAATCCATATGACATATGTTGTTACTAAAGATAATGCCTGATACTCCGTTTCAGTAGAAGGTTTAGCTACTGTTGATTGTTTTTAAACTTTTCTTGAAATGAGATTCTCACCATAAAATGTGCAACGAGACTGACCTTCTAGTGATAGGATCCCATGCCCAGTCCAAGTCAGAATAGGATCGAATTGTAGAAGATTTGTTGGTAAATCTAAGTTCATGAGTTATAGTTCATTTAAGGTATCTAAGCATACGCTTGATTTGTTAGAAATCTTCATTTGTGGGTGAATGCATATGTTGACATACTCTATTAACGACATAGGCTATATCTGATCTAGTAACCGTAAGGTACTGTAGCATTCCTACGAGTTGTTTGTAAAGAATAATATCTGAAAAAAAAAATTTAAGTGTCTTTATTACTAGTGATCTTAGAGGAGCAAGGACTGAGTATCTCTTTGCAATTCTACATTCCAGCTTTGTTTAGCAATTCTAAAGTATATAAAGTTTTATTTAGATGATAACCTGATTTTAACTTATGAAATTGGATGCCAAGAAATTTTGTTAGATGCCCATCTCTTTGATTTGAAACCTATGGTGCAGTATTTCAAACAGATTATGAATAAAATCCAGATTGTCACCTGTTATTAATATATCATTCACATAGATAAGAAAGAAAATCAGAATTCCATCATTTTGGTGTATATGAAGAGACAAATCTAATTTGCTGAAATTAAATCCTTGTTGAGTAAAATATGTAGACATTGTTGAATAACACTAATGGGGAGACTATGTTAGGCCATACATAGCTTTTCGTAAGTGACAAGCATGTTGCAGATTTTGTTGATCTTGAAATCCTTGTGGCTGAGACATATACTACTTCAAGATTCTCGTGTAGAAATGCATTTGACACATCTAGTTGAAGTATGCCCAAATGATTTTATATATCAGTTATCGCAAGAATTTTAATGGTAGTTATTTTTGCAACCAAACTAAGCGTCTCAAGATAATTAATATTGTATTCTTGTTTGAACCCTTGAGCTACCAACTTAGATTTATACCTTGCAATAGTTCCATTTAAATGCCTTTTGATTTGATATGTCCAGTTACATCCTATCACCGTGCAATTTAAAGGTGGAGAAACTAATTCCCAAGTCCCCTGCTGTTGAATAGGAAGGAATTCTTGAGACATAGCTTCTCTCTAATGAGGGCACTTTATGGCTTGACTAAAACTTGTTAGTTCTTGCAAATCATTGATTTTATGATGTAGATTCAAATTTTGTTTAGGTTTCTGGTTCTATGTTTTCAATCTAGTTTGCATAGGTTGTATGGAGTTAGTACGACGCTTACTTGTATGGGTACATCCTCAACCGAAACTTTATGTGGTTCATTTAAAGCCTTAAAAATAATCAATAAAATTAAATAGAAACCTATAAAAAAAATGAACCTATAAAAAAAATGAATCATATGCACTTACATTTTGTTACTTTCATTCTNATTTCATAAACAGTTTCATGACAAAACTAAACTTCTTCATTATTCATTAATAGATGATGGGTGTTTCTCAATTGCTTTAAGATGTTTCATGAATGTTAATTGTCAAACCATCAATTGTAGCCTTATTAAAATAAAACATTTCTTTTCAGGCCGCTCAGGAAAACAAGGATATTTGTAACTCAAAAGTAATAAGGCAAAAGTTGTATGCTACCTATCTTGTTGTTTTTCTTGTAGTGGGCGGACTTAGTTCGTGTCTATAGTTAGGGAAAAAGATTTTCATGTGAATGACTTTGAGAAGAGAAATACAGATTAGTGCGACGATAAAACATCAATGAAATATAAAAAAAAGCAAAAAGAATGAGAGATTAGACCTTCCCCGAGAAAAGCCTTGCTAGAAGCGCCATAGAAAGGCAGATAGGGGGCCGGAGACGACCAATTGCGTGCAGGAGGCAAGTAGGAGACTGGGATAAAAAGGGAGGGCTTGTGCTAGAAAAAGAGGCAAGTAAAAGACTGACACCGTAGATGAAGGGTAACACGAGAGAGACAAAGATGACCGAGGAGCCTAAGGTGCGGGACTTAAGTTTTTGGGAATTTTTTTTTTTAATATTTGAAATATAGTTATTTATTTTATTTTGGAAGACTTAAGTGATAGCTAGGAAAAAATCCCATATATTAACACTTAAATTATAATGTCTAGTTTTTATCAAAAGAAAAACCGAGCCGTTTCGCATAAACTTGCCCAGGTTGCGCCAAAGGAATACTTGTCGAGGAACTATCGGGATACCACCCCTTCATCTAAGAAGCCGAAGCGACGACCTTGAAGTCTTTGGTACCTGGGTGATCGTCGACCATGGAGGTCCCGGCGGATCACTCTGCGCCGAAGAGCGAAGTCTCCGCTGCTGCCGGTTCTAGAGGTCAATCAATGGACTATGCGCCATACCCTAAGATTGATCCCGCCGACATTGATCCCCCTCCTCCGCCGCCGCTGGGGACGCAGAACGACACTGACCACATGGCCACATCCATGCCGGCGGAAAGAAATCCCTACGTCACGCCCTCATCGGTTCCCTCGTCCTCCAAGAGTGAGCTGATCCTTTTTTTCAGTTGTCCCCTTATTTAGGATTTGCTTTCGGTGAACGATAGGTTTTCTGATTTGGGGATTGCATTTGATAGACACCATAGAGTCGGTAAAGGATGTGCTGGGGAAGTGGGGGAAGAAGTTGGGCGATACAGCGAAGAAGACGGAGGATCTTGCTGGAAACGTCTGGCAGCACTGTGAGTTTGAGATAATTATGTCTTGTTCTTTAGATTATTGCTCTCTATTGCACTTTTGATTTATTTTTTTTATTCTGAATTGGTTGTCAAAATTTAGTTTTGGGGCTAATTTTGTTGCTTGCGAACGGAAATCATGGTAAAAAAAATGATGTGATCACTTCACAATTATCCCATTGGAGGGGTTGCTAGGCATTTATAGAGTTTAACATTAAATTACTTTTAGGTGCTTCTAATAACTGTTGTGGGATCTGGCAACTAAATGGGCAATTCTATTGCGTTAGATAATCATTTTTTTCCCGAGGAGGTTGTTTTAATTGTTGCTTAAGCTGTGCAAACTTCAGTATAGATCTTCATTTTTTCATACTTGTGGCTGCTTGATCAGTTTTCTGTTTGTAACAAAAAAGCCCAAATTCTGTCATCTTTGTAATGGCACTGGAATAAATGGTAGAAATTGATTTTAAAGTTTTTTTGTCTTGATAAGGAACTTCTACAAGTAGGATTATAATTTTGACCATGCAATTATTTGAATCCCAATCATCAATTACTTTCTGGGTGCCTAGGTTCAAATTCACTTATTTCTTTAAAATCACTTTGATTTTGCTTATTCAGTCCCAGTCTGCCAAATTTGAATGCACATCTAGGACTGGAGTTTGATTCATTAATTAATCCTTTTTAGAGGGCCCCGTTCTCCCCATCAATTATAATGAAGAGATTCATGGCCTTGCTATGAAAGGGATGCAAATTACAAAAACTTAAATTATTGTATTGAATAGTTAATAATGGATGATGTAATGAAAGTTTTCTTTATTATTAATATATAATTATATTGGCGATGTGCCATCTTTCTAAAGGTTTTCAAAATGCACATCATTTTATGAATATTGTTTAGACAGTATAAAGTATAATCAATGGGGGCATCTTTTAAAATCATGTTCACAAATTCAAATGCACATTAATCACATACCTCATATTGCAAGAGATTATGAAAAAACTAAAAAGAAAATATGCTGTTTATTTTGTGAGTGTAAAACTGAAGTTATGTGAGGCAATGTTATGAGATGTAATGTAAATGCTCGATAAGATTGAAGGCTTGCTAAAGGTGTGATGTTTTTGGAAGTGGAAATGACCATAAAGTGGAAACAAGTGTAATGAAGGTGATGGTGATAAGAAAAGGCTACGATATTGGATTTGAGTTGCTCAAAAGCAATAATGACAATAATAGTTTTGGCATTTGACATGCAGGTGGGGGTGAGATGTTGTGAATTAGTAATGGTGGCCTATTTTTTGTGGTTGGTTGTGAATGTTAATGTTGGTGAGGACTAGATGATTTTGAAATATTGGTTGGACTCTATCATCATAATAATCATCATCAGCCTTATTCTAACCATTTGGAGTTGGTTTAGTTAGTACTTTTCCATCCGTTCATTTGATTTTTGCCCGAGGTGTTAAAATTTTAACATCCTTTGTACATGTTATCTTAGGCCTCTTATTATTATTATTTTTTTGAATTCTATGACACTAATTTTATCTAACGTGGGTGCATTTTCTATCCATATTGTTAAAATAAATACATAATTTTTTCAACAAATAGAATATTTTATCTCAAATTTTGACATGAATTAATTCAATAAAATGGTTTAATAATTCATAAATATTTTATATAAATTTTCTGATTAATTTTAAGATAACAATTCAAGGGCGCGTTCGTGCACGCACTCACACACACATATACATACATGCATACATCCATACATGTATACATACATACATGCATATATCTATTCATGCATACATACATATATATGTGTGTGTGTGTGTGGGTCAGCTACATTAATCTTTTTTATCCGTTATGTCTTATTGAGTGTCATATTTTCATTTAATTCTAATAAATTAAGATCAATTTTATACAAAATAGCCAAGTCTTTTAGGTCAACCTCAATATTTCTTAACATAAGTTAAATCTAAAACATCTACTCTCCTAACATGGTCATCAGATGATCGACATTTAATGTGATTAAACCATCTATGACAACTCTCTCTGTTCTTGTCTGTCACTGGAGCTACTCCAACCCTTTATAAAATATATTTGTTTCGCATTTTGTCTCTAAGTTTAAATCCATTCATCCACCTGAGCATTCACATCTCAATAACATTTGGCATAATTTTATGTTTCTCTTTTACAAGCCAACATTCTACGACATAAAGCATTGCTGGTCTGATCAGTGTCTTATAAATTTTTTTTTTAAGTTTAAATGGTGCTTTTCTACTGCACAATAGGCCCAATGCATTCCTTCACTTCAACCAACCAACCTGAATTCTACTAATAACATCCTTATCTATAACACCATCACTTTAAACAATAGACCTGATATATCTAAAATGTTCACTCCTTTTAATGACATGATTCCCCTTTTTTTACTTTGAAATAATGTTGGACAAGAATCATATTATCTGTTAAGCTCTTGATAAATAGGGTGGTGTCAAATTTACATTTTCTAATTCCATGAACAATTAGAAATTTACTTAGCCTATCAAAAAATCTTCAAGTTTAATTTAGGTGAAACCCTTTTGCCAAAATTTTGGAGTACTTTGCTTGATTACTTCAAAAGTTTGTAAATATGTTATTTTCCTTGATTTATATTTTTATTTGCTATAAATCTACTTCATTTTGAATTTATTTTCTTGTTATTTTAAATTACAAAATTTTCTATTATGATTAGAAATTTTTATGTTAATTTATTTAAATTTTCCATGTTAGATTGAATCAATATAATACATTGTGTTAGCTAAAAATTTTATTTCATTTTGGTTTAAGTTTTTATGTTAAATTAAATCAAAATCTTTTTTCATTTTAATCTAACTTCTCTTGTTGTTTTGCATTGTGTTAAATTGAAAATTTAGATTAAGTTCATTTTAATTTGATTTGCATCTTTATGCTTTTAGAGTGAGGAACTGCCACTTTAGGAGTATAAAAGAAATCAATAAAAGGTGTACTTCTAACATCAGTGGATCTACTTAGTTGGGGGATAAATATGCTTCGTAAATCTCTTATTAACCATCAAACATTGAGATATTATCAGCTTTGGACTAACCTAGTGGTTTTGTCCCATTGGTGTAATTAGGGGTGTAAACGAGCCGAGCACGAGCGAGCCATGCTTAGCTCGCTCGTGTTCGGCTTGTTTATATTTCGAGCTAAAAAACNATTTAAAAATTAGCTAACATACCTATAAGCAAGGTCCCACATCTAAGCCCTTAAACTATTGGCTTGGAACTGTGATTTATGTCTGATAGGGTTCCAGAGTATCATTGATCTTCATCCATTGAATCATGATGCATTGATGTAGACATAAATTGGTTGAGCTATCATTGAACAAACATTTAGACATAACATTTTGTGTACGCCTAAGTGATCTACTATATATCAATTCTGAAATTAAACATGGACATCACATAATTTTCATGTATTTAAATACCAAACGCAAAAATTTTAATTCTTATATTTACAAAACACTTCATGAATAGGGGTGTAAACCAGCCGAACACGAGCGAGCCATGCTCAGCTCGTGTTCGACTCGTTTATATTTCGAGCTCAAAACATGTGTTCGAGTTCAGCTCGTTTGCTTAACTAGCCGAACACGAGTTGTTCACGAACAAAGAGTCCTTTTAACAACCCTAATCAAGTAGCCATAAGACGATAAATGTTTGAGCAAGATTTAAAAATTATTATTTATATTAAAACATCATTTGAATCTAATTTAAGAATTTTTATTTTATTTTCTTAATTAATATTTTAATTGATTATAAATCTTTGTGGCCTTGTAGTCAATTAGATTTTTTTTGTAGTCAACCTTTGTAAACTTGATGAGTCGTATTTCGAGCCAAAAACGAGCCGAACACGAACGAACACATCTTAATTCATGTTCGACTCGTTTAACTTATCGAACGAAATTAACGAGCCGAACACGAGCTTCTTAACGAGCCGAACACGAGCTGCTCGCGAACAACGAGCCGTTTTGACAACCGTANGAGCCGAACACGAGCTTCTTAACGAGTCGAACACGAGCTGTTCGCGAACAACGAGCCGTTTTGCCAGCCCTATTCATAAATACATAAAAATATATTTCACATTTAAAAAAATAATAATAATGATCTTTTCAATAAAATATGAAGATTAAATGTGTGCCCATAAAAAATATATNCTTAACTTTAGAGTCTACAATTAAATTCTAATTATTATACTAAACAATGCCTCAATAATTATGAGTTCAACTTCTAAGAAAAGGGAATTTATAAGATTTTTATTAGAAAGGAAAAATAGAGCTGGTGGTTTAGGAATTTATAAAATATTTTGGTGAATAAGTTTTTTTCTTAAATTCAGCATTTCATGCTGTTTTAAAATCAAAATTAGTATTGTTGTTTGAATTTTTTTAAAATTTATGTGTTTAAAATCTGAAATATATTTATCTTAAAAATTACATTTAATTTCACATAATCTAAACTTTAATGTGAGCTTATCAATTTATGAAATCGATATATGTGTATGTGAATGTGGTTGGTTTGAAATTTTTGTAAGATCACCTTCATTAATTAATTTTGATTTAAGCTAGAATTTGAAAATCTTGTAATTGTCAAAAATTATATATTTTATTTTTCTTCAAGTCATTTGGCTTGTTTTTTCTTTCTTGTTTTCACACTTGTAACATGATTGGGTTGGTTCTTACCCTGTAAAAAGTGAATGTAGATTGTAACCTTTTTATTACCGGTGGTTTCCTAGTTTAGCGGTTGTGTAGGCATTAATGTAGGCCTTGGGATTACTTTTGTGCCGAACCATGTAAGAATTTCTTGAGCATGCTCTCTTTTTGTTATGTTATCTTTTTTTGCACTCTTGTTTGTGTTTACTTCTTGTCATTTTATTTTCTGGTCAAAATTACTTTTGGTTGTGACATTGAAATCAGTTGAATTTGAATCAAGTTAATTACTCTTACTCGAATAAGAATGTTCAAAATCACTACAATAATTTTTTTAGAATCAACCATTGACTTTTTTTGTGGTTCTGATGAATTTATGATGAAATTGTAATTGTCAACAATTTGTTTTGTGATTTTGAAAATCTTTGTTTAAGAGAAGTATATGGTGAATAATTTTGACAACTAACAAAACAGATATATCATAATTTCTCACAAGGCACTTTTTTATTTTACCCCCTCAACCTAAACCCTAGAAATTATATTTGTTTTTATACCCCTATCATTTGGTTTTATCAATTCAAAAATTTAATATTTAGTATATAAAGGCATATTTTATCTTTAATTAATTTTATTTGATTATTGTTAATGTCACACTCATTGAAGTTATCTATCATATATCTAGGTTTTTAGTGTAGTTTTATAACTTGAATAAACTCTACAATGACTTGATTTAAAATACATTAGGGAGAACACAAAGATGTGAACTTAAATGTTGATCCTTGATGTAACGTTACCACAATTTGAAATTTTTTGGTCGCTTTGTCACTATTTTTAGCACTATTTAGTGCTTCTTCATACTTATCCATAATTACTTCCCTATATTCTTAACAAACCAGATTGGACCGATAGATTCAACTGAGTTAACCATGAGCCGACATATATAGAATCGGCAAGTCCAAATTACATTTTTAGTCATTTTTAATTCTCAATCCATGCTTAAAATTTTTCTTATAAATTTATATCTTTAAATTATACAACAACAACAACAACAACAAAACCTTTATCCAATTAAATAAATGATTCATGATTTCTTGCATGCGTGGAAAACTAACTTCCAATCCATTGTGTTGATATAATTAAACATTTTGTTTCTTATACTTGTTTTTTGGCTAGTCATACTTTGTTTTACAAACTGCATGTCTCTTTTTCAGTAGCAAAATATTTCAAAATCGAAGCAAGAATTTTATTTCATCCAAAATATCCTAATCCACCACCATACAATTCAAAAATAATTCAAAGCTGCAAAAAAGAAGTCTGAATGCTAAGTCGAGTTTATTTAGAAAAAAAGTCCACTTGTGTCATTTTACTTTTCACCATTTTTATACATTGATGCAGAATATAAATAATTTCTATTTTCTTTGTGTTAAATGTCAAAGCCAATAATTTTAAAAGATAAAGTACTAAGAAAAACTTTAATTACTAAGCCTGTAAGCTATTTTGTTCAAACTATGAACGTATGATGAATAACAAAAGTATATACTTGATGATAGTAGATGCATTTTACATTGTATGGAATTCAATTTATTTTGAGCATAAAAAATTTTAGAGCTTCATTATCAAAATGTAAAATAATTATTTTGTAAATAAATTAGTTTAATCAAATTTATGAAAATTGAATAGTGGTATAAATCTCCAAATTGCAAGTAAAATATCAAATTTTTTTTGCATTTTTTTACATATTACTAATGAAGGCGATTGGAACATATTTTGATCAAGAACAACTCTATTACCAACTTTGATGCAAACGGGTAAAGCTAGAGTGGGGGTACTGGGGACCTGTGCCCCCCCAACTAACCTGACTGAATATACCTATGCTCTGGCTTGGCAACTTCTTGGACATAAGCTAAGGGGCTGTTTGCTAGAAAGATTTGAGCGGGATTTCTTGATTTAAACTTAATGCTGCCAAACAACAAAAATGACTTCTTTT
Source organism: Phalaenopsis hybrid cultivar (assembly GCA_002079205.1). Taxonomy (NCBI): domain Eukaryota; kingdom Viridiplantae; phylum Streptophyta; class Magnoliopsida; order Asparagales; family Orchidaceae; genus Phalaenopsis; species Phalaenopsis hybrid cultivar. Next base: position 7,323 of record JXCR01098695.1, on the reverse strand, counting down.
AATCTATAGGTTCTTAAATCAAATATATTGTCTGTTTCACCTTAAATCTAGGATATAGTAAATCCATTTTTACGACCGATTTACGCGATTTAGATAAAGTGAATAGGTGAGAGGATGGAGAGAAATATGAGGGTTACCTTCCTCAATGGTTTCAGGTATGAGCAAATTAGAGGGAGGAGAAAGATGGGAGCTTCAAAGTTTGCATGCCGCGATCCCGTTGTTGCCTTCCTGGCTAGGGTTTCAGAGTTTGTATGTCACTATTCTGTAGCTCTTGTGGCTGTTTTGCGAGGGTTAAAATGATGTGTCATTTCCATACATACCACACAATTAATATGTATTTACATTTCTAGCACCTAAACATTATTTTTTAAATTTATACCACAAAAATTTTCATGTCATTTAAAAAATACCGCCACTATAATTTAAAAAATAAAGATAAAATACAACTTTTTATGCATAGGTAACTTGAAATGTATGTAAAAAAAAAAAATTTAGGTGTTAAATATGTAAATACAAAAGAATTAATTGTTTTGTATCTAAATCTTCCTAAAATGATTTATAGGAATTAATAAATTTCACTTAAGTTAAATCCTACTTGCAGCCAAAAACGTGAAGTTAATGTTAAAAAAATTTAGTAAAATGTCTGATTTTAAATTAATATTTGTAAAATTAATAAATTAAGATATTTACTGTTTATTAAAGAGAGCTATTGTAAAATTTATAGTAAAAATATAATAATAGATGTATGAATGGATAAGAATTAAGTGTTATAGGATTTAATAAATTCTACTTAAGTTAAATCATATTTGCAGCCAAAAACATAAAGTTAAATGTTTAAAAAAAGACACTAAAATATCCGATTTTAAATTAAAATTTGTAAAATCAATAAATCAAGATTTTTACTTTTTATTGAAGAGAACTGTTGTAAAATTTATGGTAAAAATATCATACTATTAAGATGTTTATTTTTTATATATAATCAACATAAATATTGTTATAGAAGATTAAAAAAATATTCCCTCCGTATACTTAAATAAATTTAAATGTTAAATTTATAAATTTATGAGTATATTTAACATAAAATTTATTATAAAATAATAAACTTTACTTTATTCTGAATATTTCATGTTATTTCTATTTGATATATCAATAGTCAGGATATTTTAATTTTATTTTTTTATATTTGATTAATTTTTAATTTTATAAAATAAATTAATAAACATATAATCATTAAATTTAATAAATTTGTAGAGACTATAAAATAAATTTATCAATCAAATTCTTTATTGTATTTATGCAACATTCTTGATTGAAATTCTTAAAAGTATGTAGTTTATTTTCTTTAAATTTGATAAAAAATAGCAAGGATATTTTTAAACTTAGTAGTTTGTACCCTCATTAAAATAATTTTCTAGGTTCACCCTTGTTGATGCATCACATTCAATTGCAAATATGGTGAAGTGTGGGAACTTCGATTAATTTTCTTTTATTGAACTTAAAACTGTCATCCACTTCTTGAGTTCATTTTAATTTTTAAGCTTTTAAACAATTGATAATGACAGTGATTAAAATACTATAAATTTTAATAAATTATAGTCAAAACTAGCACAGACACCAAAACTTGTTACCACTTTTGATTTTTCAATCTTCATACATTAAGAAGAAATTACAAGTCTATATTTTTTATCATGGAGGAACACTTTTTAGGGTTAATTAATAATTTCTTTCTTTTTTTGAAGTTTCATCATTAGATTTACAAAATATGTTATAAATGTAAATAACTTCAAGTTTTTTCAATAAGAGGCTTTACAGTTTTGTTCATTTTTCAACAATTCATGCAACTACTCATGTGTGGCGAGGTGACTCACTATACTGGCCTTGGTATGGAGATACACCCTCATGTTATTTGTGTAGCAAGACACAAAGTGCCATAATAGTATGCACTATTGGTGGGATATAATGCATTGCCCTTGGGGCTCAATAGTATTTTATTTTTATAATATATTTCTCAAGGTATAAAAAAGACAATTAGAAATTAAACCTTAGCAAGGCAAGGCATGACCCCTGAGACCGATCAAGTCATAAGTCTTAAAATAGAAAAAATTATAAAATTAAAAATATTTCATTAATATTATAGAAATTAGTGATATATTGAGTTAGTTTATTTTCATAAAGATAAATACAAATCTTAATATAAAATATTGATATAAATTATAAGTTTAAAATGTGATTTTAGGTAAGCATTCATTTTAAATTTAAATATTCCCTATGAATCAAGATCTATAGTTGGATCACATTTGTTTTCATCATCTTTAAAAGAATAATCATATTTGTTATCATTAACTCTTTTTCATTGCTAAATTCAAAATGATTTTCAATTACTATAATTTTTTTCTTACTCTTTTTATCAATTAATATTAAACCCAATGTAATTTAAAATAAAAGAATTAATTAATAATGTAATCATATTTAAATTATTTTTTGAAATTTTTTAGGTATTGTATCATATATGTTGAGTATAAATTTTCGTAATTTTTCACATAATTTGATTGAGTTGCAGCCTCAAATACCTCAAGACATACATATTATAAAGAAAATGCGCAAATCTCACCGGTGATTGGCTTATGCATCGAGGCTTTTTCAATCAGTGAAGCTTATGCCTCGAGACATTTTTTGTGCAATTTTGTTTGTTGCAGTCTCAAGGTCTAAGCCTCAAACGTCTTTTTAAACAAGGATATTTATCAAGAATGATAATTATATTATGTAACTTCATTTATTATTATTTATTTAATTTTTTCTTTTTTGTCAGGGCTTTCCTATGGTAAATCATGCATACACTATTCGCGCAATTTAGGTTAATGACATCAAGGTCTACATAGACTTTTTGATGATGGTGAGAAACTTTGATTCGAGAATTAGATAATGACTTTGATTCCAAGTAATAATTTAGATTCCAGTCATCACTTTCAACAACACCACCTCTTCACATGAGAGCCTTGACCCTTCATTTGCTCTTTGAAGCTTAGTTCATAATCTGATCCTTTTTGCCGCAGGTTTTCCTAAAATTCCTCCTATGTTATTTTAGCAAAATAAATAAATATAATGACGCATTTAGATGTATTTTACTTTCGTTGATAAATACTGTTTAGGCATTGTATTGTGCAAATATATATATATATATATATATCCTCATGACATATTGTCTTGTGTGCAAATCATAATGGAGAAGCTATCTTTGATTTCTCGTCATATGAAGGAATAACCACATAATTTAGCATATAGCAACCTTGTATCCCATCTACGCTCTGTTAAAACCACATATATGTTGACATGGAAAACTCNAAATTTTCTAAAACCACCACCTCAAGCCACAACAACCATCCCATGCCACAACCAAAAGTTCACCACCCCAACTACATCCACCACCCCATGAAATTTTCTGAGGCTCTATGATGCAATTCTTCAATCCATGAAGTTTCTATGTGTGAAAAAAAAACACTTTCTAACATAAGTTTTGAAATTGGGTTTACATGAGTATGATGAAGCAATCCTACTGCATTTGTCTCCTAACAGTGATGAAGCCTCAACTTCATGGATTCTAGTTTTCATTTGACCTAAATAAAAGCATATAAAGAACTTATATCTCTAGTTGACAAATATCACGTAGGAAAACATTTAGGAATACTAAGATCCACCACAATCTTTGAATCAAAGAGGCACGGGCCATATCATTCTTGAAAAACTTCTAAGATTTTCTACTATTTGCCCTCTGATTTATTTTGTTAGGATTTTAGGATTCAAAACTCTTTTTGAGAGCATGTGAAGCTAGGTTCACAAGATTAGTAAACTAGGGATTTTTCTACAAGAATATCTTGTTAAACCTTTACTCGTAAGATTGATACTCTAACTCTTAGACTCTATACTACTTGACATGTGGACTTGCATTATAAAGTCAACTTACTTAGTGGTAAATTTTGGTGTGTCAAATTTTTGATGTCTTTGTTGGAGCAAGGTGTTAATAATTATTTTTATTTTAGGAGAACTTTAGTTGATAAGTTAGAATCTAGGCTTGGCACTTTTTGTTTTCCTGCTTTTTTTTTTCTTTTGTTATTTCTTTTATTGCATATGTATTACCGTCATGTTTTCTTGCACATGATGTAAATAAAAAAAACTGAAAAAATAAAAAAATAAATAAAATATTCCAAAACTTTAATATTACAAATTTTTAGGAAATTAATTTAGATCTTTTGAGAAGTATAGAAACACATTGATGGCTAGCATTGACAAACTTGACCTTCCTAACATAGGTTTGATCACCTCTCTAACTACTTACCGAAATTCTAATTAAAACATTAATGACATTAGTGTAGAATACCAACATTGGGGGAGAAGTCAAGCCAACCTTGTAGAAAATTGAAAAAACTGGGGCAGGGACCACATTTACCTAACTCAACCTTGGAAACTCATGTCGAACCCCCATAACCTATTGTTAGAAGAATTGGTAGTAAATTTGAGGAATGAATCAAAAACCTACTCCCAAATTTCGTTGACCTACCAAAGCTTCAAT
>JXCR01098691.1:73098-108131 GCA_002079205.1 Phalaenopsis hybrid cultivar | reverse complement strand
ATACCCACGCTACGGTCCTCATTGACCTCCATACTCTCGACCTTATGAGGATGAAACGGAGTTAGGGTTATGTCTTGCACATAGTGGTTGATCCAAGTGTACATTGACTCATACTCACTCTTCTCTTCATCATACAAGGAGATCTCAAACTGAGACTTCTACTAGCTCACTATTCTTGCTTATTCTTCAACTTATCCTCCTCGGAGCTTTCTTCAACATCGATATTGATAGTTGGATTCTTCAGTTCAAGAATCTTGTTAGTTCTTCCTCAATTGTGTCCCCTGCCTTGATCTTGGATGCGTAGGCTAGAAGAACTTTCACCATCTCATCGTAAAGGAGTGGTAGGAGATCTTTGAATCGGAGCATGATGGTCCTGTTCTTGCGATCCTTTAGAGTCTTCAATATTATTCAGCATGACATCCTTGGAAAGCATGGTCCTCTTCTAGGGAGCATAGTAGGAGACATCCTCGTGAATGACTATCTCATGTATTAAGAATGACAGCAAATCTCCTTTTATATAATATTCTTATCCTTCTTTATAATATTTGATGCACTTGTGTAGCGACTACGTGACAATGTTATGTTCGTGAATCCAAGGTCTACCAAGTAGAGCATTAATTGAAGTTTTTGCATCAATGATGTGAAATTTCGCGGTAGTTACTAGATCACCAACTTTCATTAATAAAATTATCAACCCAACAGCTCTTTCTCCTTTCATTTAATCCTTTCCTCATCATCTTATCGGTGGTGAGCTCTAGAGCATTAATATCCAAATAAGTTTACGTTCGTAGACTTATTATGTTGAGCAATGCTCGTGGATCCACCATGACCCTAGAAAACACGAATTTATCAATCTCGATTGAAATGTAGAGAAGACTGTTGTGATCAACAGTACTAAGCATCAAATCTTCATTGGTGAATGTTACCTCAACATGTTCCTTTGATGAGANGCCCGGTGAGCCTCTCACTTTGCTCCGACCAGCCGCCCCGGCCCAGCGAGCATTTCACTTCGCTCCGATAGGTCGCTCCGGCTCGGTGAGCGTATCAGTTTGGTTCGACTGACCACCACGGCCCGATCAACCGATCACCTGCATTTTTGTCTGCTTTTGCATTATATTACATGTTTGTCTGCTTGCATGTTTCACCATATGTGTTTGCATTTGTATTTGCATATGCATTTGGGTGATGCTCCTTAGTGAGAATCACCATTGTCTCCGGGTCACTGCCGCCTCAGTACACCTTTCTTCGGGCCACTGCCTCCACGACACACACATCCCTTTTGGTCACTGCTACTACGGTACACCTTTCTTTGGGTCACTGCCTCCACGGCACACCCATCTTTCGGGCCCCTGTCGCCACGACACGCCCATCACTTTTTGTCACTGCTGCTACGGTACACCTTTCTTCGGGCCACTGCCTCCATGGCATGTCCATCCCTTTTGGTCACTGCTGCTACGGTACACCTTTCTTCGGGCCACTGCCCACTGCTGCTACGGTACACCTTTCTTCGGGCCACTGCCTCCATGACACGCCCATCCCTTTTGGTTATTGCCGCTACAGTACACCTTTCTTCGGGCCACTGCCTCCACGGCATGCCCATCCCTTTTGGTCACTACCGTCTCGGCACACCTTCAGGCCGCTGCCTCTACGGCTCGCCTACTCTTCGGGTCACTGCCGCTAAGGCATACTCATTTGTTCGGGCCGCTGCCTCCACGGCATGCCCACCATTTCCTGAGTCACTACCTCACGGTACTTTCATCATTTATGTCACATGACTGTTTGCATTTTCATTTGCATGTTTGCATAGATAGCGAGCCAGACTCGTTAGGAGAGTGACCCCGTGTCGGTCGCGATGCCTTAACGAGCATTGCTTGCTGGGTTGATCCCGATGAGCAATGTGAGTTAAGTCATAAGGATTGACACGAGTATGACTGTGCTAAAGATCTAATAGATCTAACTCGTGTCACCCCTTTTTGTGACACCCTTTAGATCCTTCGGATCTTTAGGATGGGGTCAGTATGACGACCCCATCAAAGTCATACTATACCCAGACTTACCCCACACTTAGATACTAGGCTGACGCACTTTTGTTAGATGCTGTGTTAGGCTAGGATTTAGGGTGTTAGGTAGTCTTTTTGATGCCTGACTATTGTTCTCTGTTGGATTTGTTGCCCTAGTCAGATATCTTTCTTTTGCATTGTGTTGTGGTGTGACTGCATGCTGCATATGCATGGTAGTGTGTTAGGACGCTTTTCTGCAGAGAGTCATGCCTATTTATATGCACACACACAGGTACTACTATGGGGGAGCAAGTAATGATTTCTGACCTTTTTCCTTGCAGGTGCTATTAGCTCCCCCACTTTTAAGGCATTACTCATGATACGTTATTTGCATGTGAGCTTTCTCGCTGACACTTGTTTTCATGCAGGATTGAGTTTTTTTTTCTTTTCTCTATGTACTTTTAGAGTCTAGGAGAGTCCTGTAGCAGAAGTAAGATACGAGCACGGGTTCTGAGGCATTTAGCGCAAGAACCACGTGGAGGGGACCAAGAGCAGATGCTCGTGCCCTGTATCTTAATTATATATTTTATATTGATGTATAGAATTAGGACCAGGCATGTATATGCGAAGTCCGGTCACCTCTTTTCTTTTCTGGGATATGTCGTCGACCGAACGGCACCGGCCTGTTTATTATTTTGATTTGGGTTGTTTTGCTTTTTGCATCATACTGCATGTCTGCACTTGCATGTGTTTTCTTTGTTTCTTTCTGTGACTTATCTGGAATTTTATACAAAATCCTAAATAAAATATTCAAGATAATTAAAATTTAGGATTAAAATTTTCAGGATTTAAAAAATTGCAACATTTACTTTCCTGTATATACTAATAGGGCCTCCACAATGCTTAAGGACCGCTCTAGATAACTGCATTCATATTTGCATGTCCCGATGAGGAGTCCCCGTGCTTCTCCAACCCGACTGACCCAGCATACCTCTTTATAGGTGGTTGTCTAGTGCGCCTAAGGTGTTAGAAGACTCCCTGACCCAGACAGGGTGTAAGTCCTTTTTGTTTGGAGCGTTTCTAGCTTTGTAGCTGAACCTCCATTTTCTTTTCCTTCCTGAGGCATCCTTGTCACTTTGGCAAGTATAAGTCCCACCTCTTGGAGCTCCAGCTTTTAGTCATAGGATAGAGTTTCTTTCCTTTGACCTTAGGGCTACTGAGGTTCCCGTGGACGACGCAATTCATGGATTGCTGACTGGGGATCTCAGGACGTGTCGGGTCGACTACCTTCACGACCAGATAGACTTAGGGTCCTAACAGCTGTGGATTACGGGTCCGTAGTACCCTGACCCAGTTACCTCTACCTTTTAGGATCACTCTACCTTCCTTTTGTTGAGCACATTTGAGCCATGTCGCTCATTAACTTCTTTAATATCAGTTTGACGGCTCGATGCCGATGAGCTGCTGCCCATCTGGGATACGATGATTTGTCCTCTGCTCTTATGGCCCGGACGTGCTTTAACGTGTTGGGATATCCCCGCCAAGATGATTTAGGTTATTCCGTGGGCCTCGTGTGTTGATGAGCTGCTACCCATTCAGGATGTGAGAGACTCACTCTCTATCTGATGGTTGAGCGCGAGTTTTGAAGCATCGGGACTGTTCCCACACGAAATAGCCTTCCGTTGAGTACCTATTGCCCCAAGTTCACGATAATCCAAGCAAAAACTCCTTTTATCGAGAGTATTCTTGGGTAACCCCCTAAGATGTAATTAACCAAGTGGGATACGTCCCCTTGGGAGTGCTCTTGACCCCAGAGCAGGCACTTATACCTAAATCTCTGGTTATGAGTAGTCTACGTAGGTATTTCTTTGCGGATATTGGTTTAAGGTGCTCTCGCCCGATCTTGTTTGGACGGACACTCTTAACCTATCCTTGCAAGGTTTACCGCACGTAGGCTCTCCACTTTTTGTATTTTCTCTTGTTTGTCGCATTGACGTTTGTCCCTTTTTATTCGATTCCTCTCCTCTTTGAATCACATATATGATTTGGGAGGGAGATTTACTCGAATGGAGGAAGTATACGATGATCGACAAGCTGGCGACTCCTTTTAAAATAAAAGAGAGAAAAATAAACGAAAACAGTGGTTGATCCAAGCGTACATTGACTCATGCTCACTCTTCTCTTCATCATACAAGGAGATCTCAAACTGAGGCTTCTACTAGCTCACTATTCTTACTTATTCTTGAACTTATCCTCCTCGGAGCTTCCTTGCAACTTTTGAATATATGAAGAGTAGTAACCAAATGTTAATTAGATTAATTCATCAGAATTATTTTCTTCTAAATTTACATGGTGTTCCAAACTAGAAGAAGGAGAAGCACGGTGGAGCTTGATCAGCTTCATACCCACGCTACGGTCCTCATTGACCTCCATACTCTCGACCTTATGAGGATGAAACGGAGTTAGGGTTATGTCTTGCACATAGTGGTTGATCCAAGCGTACATTGACTCATACTCACTCTTCTCTTCATCATACAAGGAGATCTCAAACTGAGGCTTCTACTAGCTCACTATTCTTACTTATTCTTGAACTTATCCTCCTCGGAGCTTCCTTGCAACTTTTGAATATATGAAGAGTAGTAACCAAATGTTAATTAGATTAATTCATCAGAATTATTTTCTTCTAAATTTACATGGTGTTCCAAACTAGAAGAAGGAGAAGCACGGTGGAGCTTGATCAGCTTCATACCCACGCTACGGTCCTCATTGACCTCCATACTCTCGACCTTATGAGGATGAAACGGAGTTAGGGTTATGTCTTGCACATAGTGGTTGATCCAAGTGTACATTGACTCATACTCACTCTTCTCTTCATCATACAAGGAGATCTCAAACTGAGACTTCTACTAGCTCACTATTCTTGCTTATTCTTCAACTTATCCTCCTCGGAGCTTTCTTCAACATCGATATTGATAGTTGGATTCTTCAGTTCAAGAATCTTGTTAGTTCTTCCTCAACTGTGTCCCCTGCCTTGATCTTGGATGCGTGGGCTATAAGAACTTTCACCATCTCATCGTAAAGGAGTGGTAGGAGATCGTTGAATCGGAGCATGATGGTCCTGTTCTTGCGATCCTTTAGAGTCTTCAATATTATTCAGCATGACATCCTTGGAAAACATGGTCCTCTTCTAGGGAGCATAGCAGGAGACATCCTCGTGAATGACTATCTCATGTATTAAGAATGACAACAAATCTCCTTTTATATAATATTCTTATCCTTCTTTATAATATTTGATGCACTTGTGTAGCGACTACGTGACAATGTTATGTTCGTGAATCCAAGGTCTACCAAGTAGAGCATTAATTGAAGTTTTTGCATCAATGATGTGAAATTTCGCGATAGTTACTAGATCACCAACTTTCATTAATAAAATTATCAACCCAACAGCTCTTTCTCCTTTCATTTAATCCTTTCCTCATCATCTTATCGGTGGTGAGCTCTAGAGCATTAATATCCAAATAAGTTTACGTTCGTAGACTTATTATGTTGAGCAATGCTCGTGGATCCACCATGACCCTAGAAAACACGAATTTATCAATCTCGATTGAAATGTAGAGAAGACTGTTGTGATCAACAGTACTAAGCATCAAATCTTCATTGGTGAATGTTACCTCAACATGTTCCTTTGATGAGAAAACGTCATCCGAGGATGTACTAGCCAATTGAGCTAAACAAATTTTTGGATTAAGTAGAGCCTTGATCAAGGCTTCTCTCATCTCCCTTAATAGGATCAAATCGTCGTAGACACTTAATTTGGTTGGCAACTTCTCTAAGATGAGCTAGCACGTTAAATCCACTTTATTTAAAACTTTGATTTCTTCTTGATTATGTGTTCCTTCCATTGGTGGAGGTAGCCCTTCTTGAGTAATTGCATGTTTTCCTTTATCTTTTTAGCCATTCTTGGAGGCAACACCTTCCCACTCCTTAGATTCACTTATGTTATCCCTTCCATCTTTTGAATCGGGCCTAGTGGTACTAATGCTATTGTTGAATCCTCTGGTGTTGATTCTAAATTGCAAAAGTCCAAGTCAATTTCCATTGGTGTTTCTATGCACTTGAGGATTGGTTCCTCACTTCCCAAACTATCGTAGATGGTGTTGTTGATGTTTTCTTTTTCTTCACCAATGCACCCATCAAAATTTTGTATGATTTGATCATTTTGGGAATCAAAATTGGGGTTAAATTCGCTATGATTAGTTACGTTATCACTGGAGATAGAGAATGTAGCCAAAATCATAAATCTCATAATTATAAGATCCTGGCGGGATGTAGAGATAATCATACAAAGTCAATGATTTGAGGAGTATTTCCCCAAATCCGACATAACTGATCTAACAGGGGCTACCCCTATTCTACCCTTCACGCTATCGANATCCTGGCGGGATGTAGAGATAATCATACAAAGTCAATGATTTGAGGAGTATTTCCCCAAATCCGACATAACCAATCTAACAGGGGCAACCCCTGTTCTACCCTTCACGCTATCGGTCTTCACTTTATTGAATCTCTCCTAATTTTTTATCTCCTCTTGTGGCGGCTTCTCTAGCTTGATGGCTAGCATCGGTTTGGCAGGCTGCAAAATCTAAGTTGAGGCCTGCACTGAGGCGATCTGAAGTTGGTCCAATATCTTCTTTAAGGATCAGGTCCAAACTGTGCTCCATCTCTCGTCCACTGAGTACAGATCTACCGAGGAAATAAGATCGGCCAAAATCATATTTGTAGAATGTCTTTCAGGTTCTTTTAAATATTATTTTGAAATTGTTATATTTCTAATTTTGTAATTTTTGTCGAGCCAATCTTTGAAGTTGAAGTAAGCCTCTATGGTATGTCCAAGTAATTTGTGATATGAGAAATAGTTAGGTTGATCTTTCTTGTTAACTTCCTCCAGTTTCTTCAGCTCGATCAATTTGAACTCTAGCTTTTTTTTGTTAAACTCCTGAACATTTTTGCTACTAATTCATCTTTCAAGGAACATACTTTGTTGCACTGATCTGTNTATCTTCTTTAAGGATCAGGTCCAAACTGTGCTCCATCTCTCGTCCACTGAGTACAGATCTACCGAGGAAATGAGATCGGCCAAAATCATATTTGTAGAATGTCTTTCAGATTCTCTTAAATATTATTTTGAAATTGTTATATTTCTAATTTTGTAATTTTGGTCGAGCCAATCTTTGAAGTTGAAGTAAGCCTCTATGGTATGTCCAAGTAATTTGTGATATGAGAAATAATTAGGTTGATCTTTCTTGTTAACTTCCTCCAGTTTCTTCAGCTCGGTCAATTTGAACTCTAGCTTTTTTTTGTTAAACTCCGGAACATTTTTGCTACTAATTCATCTTTCAAAGAACATACTTTGTTACACTGATCCGTAATTGACGGACTGTCGGTCACCAAATGTGGGAAGTATATTTTTAATTTAATTATATATATATATATATTATAATTTTGGAAAGTAATAGTTTAATTTTTAAAAATATGAGACCAGACCGATCTCATATAAACTATAGTTTAAATAAACAAGCACAACACTGCAAATAATGTATCTATCCCGAGAATAGACATATTACTTGCTAATGAGGCTTGATTAAATAAACTGAGAAATTTATGACATCCATTTTAGTCTGTGAAACCATTTATGTTGACTGACAAATTTCCTCTATCTAATATGAAAGATTAGACAGGGTTTATATTAAGTTGAGTTCTAAAATTTCCTATAAGGGCAAGCCCCTATAGTTAATTAAATCTAAAATGACTGAGGTCACTCAAGAAAACTCTTAGTTTAGATAAAAAATTGTTGTTTTCAAGAATTTCAAAGAATAGGTCTTTCCAAGTTCGGACAAAAGAGTATCAAACGGGAAAGGCTAGAGTTTGGAACATTTATTATGGAATCTAGAAGAAGAAAACTATGGGTTGTCACAGATCCTGAGGAGAACCTCAGTGACTTTCCAAGCTATCATATAATTTGGCTGAATTTCAAAAAATTATTATTAAATATTTCATTCTGTCAATTTTATTAGTTAGGTCTTACATTTGCATGATGCAATAATGTAAATAGCTTGAAAGATAAGAGGGTTTACGTTGTGATGAACGGTGACCTCGGAGCCTAAGGAGAGATAGGGCTTAAATTGCACAACGTGATTATGCAAAAACTTAATAATAAGTTTAGGATTTATGTCATACTAGACGGGCTACCTCGAAGTCTTATGGCTTGTTATTAAATTCTAAGAGAAGATTATTGTTGTAGGTCTACTTGCTCTCTCGAAGTTGTTCTTCTGTACATTCTTGTCTTGTTGTTCACGGGGTTAACTTCAAGCTCCTTGTCGAAGTGACAACTCCAGGTTCAAGGTTCAAAAGTTTTTATCATGTATGTTTCGGTGTTTTGATTCCATTGTTGTTCAAGTATCTTCAGGGGAAAATAAAGTTGATTAGTGAGATACCAGTTAGGATTACACGGTTCCCTAGTTTCATTACCACTATTTTCTTTTGAATTTACTTAGTTAGCAACCGTGGGTTATCTCATCTGAGGGACTCCGGTAAATTCAAAAGGATGTGTTATGTTTTTTTTTTTTATTTTGAAAAAGGTGTTGTTTTAATTTTAAAAAACATGTTTTGTTTTGCAGGTAAAGTAAATAAATACATGTAAGGAAATTTTGTAAAATAAATAAATAAATTTGTATTGCATAAAATATAAATGTGTACCTGANTAAATACATGTAAGGAAATTCTGTAAAATAAATAAATAAATTTGTATTGCATAAAATATAAATGTGTACCTATGCCTCTGCTACTGTTGCATGGTTAACATCATAAACGATAGTATATTTGTAGGAAATTTTAATAAATTGCATAAAAACAAATGGGAGCACCCAATACTGAAACAGTTGGTGAAAAACGAGTCGTAGCAAAACACGAACAAGTAAAAGAACACCCGTAGTCACATATAAAAAATCAAGACTAAGTGTAAGACATTGGTAAATGTGAGGGCTCATACTTGGATTGTGTACTTCCCAACCTTAGTAAGAGCTACCACCCAATAATCTACTAAGTACAGTTCTAATCTCAGTCCAAGAGATTAACAGTGGACCTTTACGAATCTTCAATTTTAAATTTAGTTTTCATGCATATAAAATTTACTTTGTCATGCAGAGGAGGTTTTATTTAAAACATTTTGTAGAATGATGCAGCCCATAGGTTAATTAATTCCATCGAGCTAGGACTACAGACAACATAAAAATATTGGGGGCAATCATCTTCTCAAGTGTCAGCAAATAGTATCATCAGTTCTTACCTTCTTCTTTTATTAAAGGTTTTTGAGGTAGGAAATACTATTCTAAAACCGATTCCGTATCCCTCATTTTAGCACACCTTAGCATTATCGTCATTAACCTGGCCACTTAGACCTCAGACTTACACTAGTCTGCTGATTCATATGCGGCAAGAACAAATATCTCCAGTTGCTCATTAGGATTTAAACTCCTTAGAGAAAACATAAATTTTGAGCATTAGGTTAATTAATGTACGATAAGTAGTGTAGGGCGTTTCTATTAAACTATGTGAATTATCGGGTCCCAAGACATAACTTGGTGGGTCTCTAAAAGTTATAATGGATGATTTTCTGGAACAAAGCATAATAAGTTTAGATGTCATCGAAAATATCCAGAAGATCACAAAAGTGTTTGGGGCCTAACCCTGAACAACTTTTAAAATTCCTTGAATCACTTCGNCTGAAACAATTGGTGAAAAACGAGTCGTAGCAAAACACGAACAAGTAAAAGAACACCCGTAGTCACATATAAGAAATCAAGACTAAGTGTAAGACATTGGTAAAGGTGAGGGCTCAGACTTGGACTGTGTACTTCCCAACCTTACGTAAGAGCTACCACCCAATAATCTACTAAGTACAGTTCTAATCTCAGTCTAAGAGATTAACAGTGGACCTTTACGAATTTTCAATTTTAAATTTAGTTTTCATGCATATAAAATTTACTTTATCATGCAGAGGAGGTTTTATTTAAAACATTTTGTAGAATGATGCAGCCCATAGGTTAATTAATTCCATCGAGCTAGGACTACAGACAACATAAAAATATTGGGGGCAATCATCTTCTCAAGTGTCAGCAAATAGTATCATCAGTTCTTACCTTCTCCTTTTATTAAAGGTTTTTGAGATAGGAAATACTATTCTAAAACCCATTCCGTATCCCTCATTTTAGCACACCTTAGCATTATCGTCATTAACCTGGCCACCTAGACCTCAGACTTACACTAGTCTGTTGATTCATATGTGGCAAGAACAAATATCTCCAGTTGCTCATTAGGATTTAAACTCCTTAGAGAAAACATAAATTTTGAGCATTAGGTTAATTAATGTACGATAAGTAGTGTAGGGCGTTTCTATTAATCTATGTGAATTATCGGATCCCAAGACATAACTTAGTGGGTCTGTAAAAGTTATAATTGATGATTTTCTGGAACAAAACATAATAAGTTTAGATGTCATCCAAAATATCCAAAAGATCACAAAAGTGTTTGGGGCCTAACCCTGAACAACTTTTAAAATTCCTTGAATCACTTCAAATTCATTTGAACTTATTATATTGTTCAATTAATCATCCAAAGTTAAATTTAAATTCAATGATTTAATGCACCTCATGCTAAATGAACCTTAATATTTTAATTATCCCATGAGTGAGGTACTCAAACATTCACTTGATGTTTTACTTAAGAGTTATGTAAATGGGTGCCCCTAAGGGCAAGCTTAAGTCATTAAGAAGCCCATAATTAAAATTGAGCTTAATGTGTTTAAAGATATTCATTAATTAATCATTTTCCTCTTTTATGAAACTCATTAAACAAGTTTGAATATCAAGCTTTAACTCAACACCNAGCTTAAGTCATTAAGAAGCCCATAATTAAAATTGAGCTTAATGTGTTTAAAGATATTCATTAATTAATCATGTTTCTCTTTTATGAAACTCATTAAACAAGTTTGAATATCAAGCTTAACTCAACACTAAGCCCTAAAATCCAATAGTTGGGGTAAATTTGTAATAATCAAAATGTTAAGTTAAATGAAATTCAATTCTCATCAAACGATCACATATATCATCTAATCACCAATTAGGGGCTTCAAATGAGTGAGTTATTATCTTCTTAGCTAAACCCACTACCTTAGGATCATCCACTTAAATTGACTTCCAAGTCATAATAATTTAAGAAAATTACAATTTAACCCTTTTTGTGAAAAGGTGATAAGTTGGAACAATATAATGCATTTTTATATTTTTTGTAATTTTTCATTATTTTTAATTAATTTTAAATTCAAGAATAGCCTAAAATTGAACTATTTATATTTTAATATCAATTTTATTTTTATTAGGTGTTGCTAGTCACAAGAAACACTTAAAACTACTTTTCATAATTTTTTTAATTATATTTTATTTATTATAATTATTTACATGTAAAAAATCTCATTTACCTTAAAAAATAGACTTTAGTGATTAAATCAATTCAAACGGGTTTCAAATTTTTACAGAGAGTTAAAATGTTTATTATTTATAGTGTGGAACAATTTTAAATTNAGTGATTAAATCAATTCAAACGGGTTTCAAATTTTTACAGAGAGTTAAAATGTTTATTATTTATAGTGTGGATCAATTTTAAAAAATTTTTTGGATTATATTATATTTATTTAAATTTTTATGAATTTTAATGACTTATTTAGCTCTGATAATGTGCATAAAAACATATTTTATAGTTTTCCTAAAATCCTCTAATCACAGGGAACCTACCAAATAAAGTCCCTTATTTTTTTTACTTTTATTTTAATTTACATAATTATTTTAAGCAAAAATTGGCAACTAGACTTACAAATTTGGGTTTTTAGGGTTAGAGNGGAACCTACCAAATAAAGTCCCTTATTTTTTTTACTTTTATTTTAATTTACATAATTATTTTAAGCAAAAATAGGCAACTAGACTTACAAATTTGGGTTTTTAGGGTTAGAAGTGTTATGTGACTTTAGAAAATTAGAGAACATCTCTAACCACATGCAAAACAAGCTCTCCAAGTTTGAGCCAAGAGATTAATATTTAATTAAATATAATTAAAATACTCTCTGAAGTATTTAATTATTTAAAAATAAAATATAGGATAAAATTNCTTTAGAAAATTAGAGAACATCTCTAACCACATGCAAAACAAGCTCTCCAAGTTTGAGCCAAGAGATTAATAATTAATTAAATATAATTAAAATACTCTCTGAAGTATTTAATTATTTAAAAATAAAATATATGATAAAAAAATTTTTTTGGTTCATAATTTTTTCCTCTCTTCAATGAGCCACAAGATATTTTATTTTATTTTTATGATTTTTCTACACCAAGTTATAGATTTTTAAAATTTTTAAATTTAAATAAATCAAAAATATCCTAATTTTTTACTTATCCATGTGGCAACCAGCTCATCTTAGGCCTCCGAAGCTCCATGCGGCACACTCTCATTTAAAGCCACCTTGTGCATCAGCGCTGACTCAGCCCGCGCTTTATGGAACATTCTCCCGTCCAGCGCCTCCTCCGTCGTTTGATCAATACACGGGCAAATGGACGGCATCCTTTCATCATCCCCATCTATTTTAAATCAAGAACCGTCCATACTAAAACCCTAAGATCTCACTCGATACTCAACCAAATCACATGGGTTTTCTTCATATAGCTTCATCTAGTCAAAACNACACGGGCAAATGGACGGCATCCTTTCATCATCCCCATCTATTTTAAATCAAGAACCGTCCATACTAAAACCTTAAGATCTCACTCGATACTCAACCAAATCACATGGGGTTTCTTCATATAGCTTCATCTAGTCAAAATGAATGTATCTATATAGTTACACGTGTATGAAATACATGTCTACTTTACAATTGATGAAATCGTGTCTAAAATTTGGGATTTTGAAATACAACTTCGCCCAAGAGGTGAGGCCTCGATTGAGTGCTTGTGGAACCTTCCTTGTAGTCTAATGAATCTCCTCGAAGTGTCACCTTGCTCTGGTATATGGTCTAAGTAGGAGTTTGACGNCGTGTCTAAAATTTGGGATTTTGAAATACAACTTCGCCCAAGAGGTGAGGCCTCGATTGAGTGCTTGTGGAAACTTCCTTGTAGTCTAATGAATCTCCTCGAAGTGCCACCTTGCTCTGGTATATGGTCTAAATAGGAGTTTGACAAACAGGTGGTGCGGCTTTGTTCTAAGAGTTGGTTAGAGGGCTCAATAGATGGGTCATTCAGTGGGGAACTTCCTCTTTTAGTTTGAGGAAGCTTTTGGAAGGTTTAATTAGAAGTTTAATAGAGTTTGGTAGAGTGACAGAAAAAGCCTTGGATTATAGTTACTACTCAATTACTTTACAATTATAATTTCTTATAAGCAATTATTGTTTCATATTAAGAAAAAATTATTCTGAAGGTTTATTTTGACTTCTTGTTATCTCTTTCTAATATTACGTACAGCTGTAGCTAATCCAACCCTATCATGAGCATATTGGTTTCCTACTTTGTTTTCAACTGTAAAGCCAATCATAGAAATAAACATGTTCATTGCCATAGTCCCTTACACGATTGACTGAAAAAATGTAAATATATTCTTAGAAAGAAATATTTTATAAGATGTAATAATTTTTACTACATCTTTTAGTACAAAGTCTAATTTTAACAACCATAGTAGAAATTCACTTTGAAATCTGATTAATCAATTCTAAGATGAAAATTCATATTGAAATCTGAATTTCACTGCCAAAATTCTCATTTGGATAATGCAAATTTTATTTTGAAGTGAATTTCCTTTGGAAATTTGCAACTTAAATATATTTCTATCATATTATTTCTCCTAGTGAAGAGACAGAATAAATCTAAACATTGTCGTCCTCGCAACTTTAAACTAGACTCTTAAAGTATCAAGTGAAAGTGGTCTAGTACGAATTGTTAAGACGAGAATACTTAGGTGGATAAATAGCTTTACACTTGTAGAGAATATGTGAAAGAATTATACCTCGTTAGATGGTGAGTTTGAAAATAACCGACAATCTATAGCTGTCAGTAAATATTTGCTTAAAACCGACGGGTTATCCTGTTAGTAATAATTAAAAATAATCAGAAAATAAAATACTGCTGATAAGCTACGATATATATTATAGTTATGGAGTCACAAATACCCAAGATAAAAAATAGTCTCAAAACTATCAATAATTAGAACAATTTTTCCAACATTTAAAAAGTCATTGGTTATAGCATTTTTTTTCTGTACTTTGTCCGTGAATCACACCCAATGAATATAGTGACACAAAAGAGAGAGAGGAGGGAGAGAGGGAGATATAGAGAGAAATGCACAGTGACAAATAGTAATTTGAGGGAAACGTGTAATCCTTTATTATTGAATGATCCCCTATTTATGGAGAGCAGGTACAATATATGAAGTTACTTGTATGCTTATGCTTTGGTAGAGTTATACATGCTAGTATAGATATTTTACATATATAAGATTTTAGTTCAGTCATCCTCTCACTCAGTCGGTCAAACTTAGTCAGTCTTGGTTCATCGTGGTTCAAGGGGGTTGCACACAATTAGACAAGTCTTCTTGCATTCTACTAGTGAACCCTTAGTTTTCATATTTTGAACCGCTTGTCTTCTATCGAGGGACATTTGGTCTCCCGCCCACGAGCCATTGTTCTTTCACTCACAGGCCACATTGCATTGCGCTCCATATACCTTTTGTCCATTGAATTTCCTCGTGATTCATGCAAACAGTTCTATGATGTACAAATAGCATAGTGAATAGATTTCAAATTCGCGATTGCAAAATATGACTTCGAAAGTGATTGAGTCAACGCAGAGAAGCTCAAAAGAATATATTCAGAGTTGAGGAAAAGTTTTAAGAGATAGCGCTTAGGATTTCTCCCATTTGCAAATGGTTTTTCTGTTCAATTCTTATGAGAGTGAAGAAAAAACGACGCAGCAGCTTTTTAAATCCACAATGCATTAGACTAAATATGGCAGCGAAACTAGATGTTTTGAAAGGTTAAGAGATAAATGCAATACATAGCTGGCTGGAACTAATTTGTTGTGCAGATTTCTACAGTAAACTCAGAATGTGAACCTTGAACTAAAGCTATATTATTGAGAAATGTAATTGAAAATGTTAATATGCAAATATCTCAACAAGACGTTGTCTCAAACAAACAAATTGTATGGTTCAGAATCTAAAAATTGTTACAGATTTAACCGAAGTCAAATCAAGGCTGGAAACAAATAATATAATAATATATAATTTGTAGATTATATGGTTAAATAAAAATTCAATAAAATTGTCATTAAATGCAAAATTGAATTCATTTCCAAATTACTTTTGTTTTTTATAAATATTGTAGATGTAAAATTCAGATAATATTTAAAGAACAAAATCAGTATTTGTTGTTTTATTTTTACTTCCGATTTTAACAATTTTAGTATATGGGTTTGTTTGTGAACTTATTGTCAAGTTATGCAAGATACACCCTATGAACTCCAAAGATACAAAAAATCCTAAATATTTTTAAAATATATGTCAAGAGATTTACTGTATTTGTCTTGATCCATCTAAGGTTATTGCAAAATTATCTTAGTCATCATGTAGGCATGCATGCTCAGCAACCTACGCAAGCTATTGAATTAAATTAAATAGTTTCAATGCTCCTGAAACAATTAGCCAAACTATTAGAATANGAGTTTGACGAACAGGTGGTGCGGCTTTGTTCTAAGAGTTGGTTAGAGGGCTCAATAGATGGGTCATTCAGTGGGGAACTTCCTCTTTTAGTTTGAGGAAGCTTTTGGAAGGTTTAATTAGAAGCTTAATAGAGTTTGGTAGAGTGACAGAAAAAGCCTTGGATTATAGTTACTACTCGATTACTTTACAATTATAGTTTCTTATAAGCAATTATTGTTTCATATTAAGAAAAAAATATTCTGAAGGTTTATTTTGACTTCTTGTTATCTCTTTCTAATATTACGTACAGTTGTAGCTAATCCAACCCTATCATGAGCATATTGGTTTCCTACTTTGTTTTCAACTGTAAAACCAATCATAGAAATAAACATGTTCATTGCCATAGTCCCTTATACGATTGACTGAAAAAATGTAAATATATTCTTAGAAAGAAATATTTTATAAGATGTAATAATTTTCACTACATCTTTTAGTACAAAGTCTAATTTTAACAACCATAGTAGAAATTCACTTTGAAATATGATTAATCAATTCTAAGATGAAAATTCATATCGAAATCTGAATTTCACTGCCAAAATTCTCATTTGGATAATGCAAATTTTATTTTGAAGTGAATTTCCATTTGGAAATTTGCAACTTAAATATATTTCTATCATATTATGTCTCCTAGTGAAGAGACAGAATAAATCTAAACATTGTCGTCCTCGCAACTTTTAACTAGACTCTTAAAGTATCATGTGAAAGTGGTCTAGTAAGAATTGTTAAGACGAGAATACTTAGGTGGATAAATAGCTTTACACTTGTAGAGAATATGTGAAAGAATTATACCTCGTTAGATGGCGAGTTTGAAAATAACTGACAATCTATAGCTGTCAGTCAATATTTGCTTAAAACCGACGGGTTATCTTGTTAGTAATAATTAAAAATAATCAGAAAATAAAATACTGCTCATAAGCTACGATATATATTATAGTTATGGAGTCACAAATACCCAAGATAAAAAATAGTCTCAAAACTATCAATAATTAGAACAATTTTTCCAACATATAAAAAGGCATTGGTTATAGCATTTTTTTCTGTACTTTGTTCATGAATCACACCCAATGAATATAGTGACACAGAAGAGAGAGAGGAGGGAGAGAGGGAGATATAGAGAGAAATGCACAGTGACAAATAGTAATTTGAGGGAAACGTGTAATCCTTTATTATTGAATGATCCCCTATTTATGGAGAGCAGGTACAATATATGAAGTTACTTGTATGCTTATGCTTTGGTAGAGTTATACATGCTAGTATAGATATTTTACATATATAAGATTTTAGTTCAGTCATCCTCTCACTCAGTCGGTCAAACTTAGTCAGTCTTGGTTCATCGTGGTTCAAGGGGGTTGCACACAATTAGACAAGTCTTCTTGCATTCTACTAGTGAACCCTTAGTTTTCATATGTTGAACCGCTTGTCTTCTATTGAGGGACATTTGGTCTCCCGCCCACCAGCCATTGTTCTTTCACTCACAGGCCACATTGCATTGCGCTCCATATACCTTTTGTCCATATGAATTTCCTCGTGATTCATTGAAACAGTTCTATGATGTACAAATAGCATAGTGAATAGATTTCAAATTCGCGATTGCAAAATATGACTTCGAAAGTGATTGAGTCAACTCAGAGAGCTCAAAAGAATATATTTAGAGTTAGAGGAAAAGTTTTAAGAGATCAGCGCTTAGGATTTCTCCCTTTTGCAAATGGTTTTTCGGTTCAATTCTTATGAGAGTAAAGAAAAAACGACGCAGCAGCTTTTTAAATCCACAATGCATTAGACTAAATATGGCAGCGAAAGTAGATGTTTTGAAAGGATTAAAATCATGCCTCAATATGAATGGAAAGTCTTAGAATGCAGAAATTGCTATTGAAGGTTGATTCAGAGAAACTTATATGATTTTTAGATAAATTTGATGAAGAGCTTTTTCTTGCAACATTCCATAATTTTATGCCTTTTTAAACAGAAGAAACTTGTGTTTTAAGGTTTGAAATACATGATAGCTGTTGTAGTTAAAATAGTAATGCATAATTGGTCTATAATGGGAAAAATCAAAAAAGCAAAAACTCAGCTAGTGAAAGCTATGGCTGATATTTATTTATGCGAAGGAATTAAAACATATTTATTACTGGATAAGAAAGGTTAAGAGATAAATGCAATACATAGCTGGCTGGAATTAATTTGTTGTGCAGATTTCTACAGTAAACTAAGAGTGTGAACCTTGAACTAAAGCTATATTATTGAGAAATGTAATTGAATATGTTAATATGCAAATATCTCAACATGACGTTGTCTCAAACAANGTGTGTGTGCGTGTGTGTGTGTGTGTGTGAGTGTGTGTGTGTGTGTGTTGAATCCAGAGTTGTCCTAATTTCACCCAGGGGTAGAGCATTTGTGCCAGTAGAGGGAGAATGAGAGGCAGAGCAAACAATCAGACTTGTCCTATAGGGGCGAGAAGGGGTGTTCACGGGATCTGTGACCCATTTTAAATCATTGAATATCTTGGGTTACAAGAGAGGGAAAAAGGAGCATGATAAATTGAAGGCATATAGGTCCAAAAAACCTAAACATCCAAAACCCCCTAATACATAAAAGAGGGAACAGAACAAAGTTTTGATGTTACCCCCTACTTAAAAGCGGTAATGCAGGGTATTCTTTTCTTTTGTTTGTCAGAACCNTTGGGTTACAAGAGAGGGAAAAAGGAGCATGATAAATTGAAGGCATATAGGTCCAAAAAACCTAAACATCCAGAACCCCCTAATACATAAAAGAGGGAACAGAACAAAGTTTTGATGTTACCCCCTACTTAAAAGGGGTAATGCAGGGTATTCTTTTCTTTTGTTTGTCAGAACTTATCGCTTGGGAGTTCATCAACCAGTAGCCTTCATCTGGGCATTTGATTGCCCATCGGTTAGTCGAGTGTAGAAGGTGGTCAGCCACTAGAGGATAGTGGTCGATTGGTCGGCCACTGAAAGTTGGGGCGTTTGTCGGTCGGCCACTGAAAGTTGGGGCGTTTGTCGGTCGACCACTGAAGGATGGTGGTCGGTTGGTTAACCACTGGAGGGTGGTGGCCAATCGATCGTCCACTGAAGGGTGGTGGTTGGCAAATCGGTCACTAGAGGTTGTCGACTGGTTGGTTAGTTACTGACGGGTGGTGGCCAGTTAGTCAACCATTGGAGAAATTGACCAGTCGGTCAATTGCCTTCAATCGGCTGAATATTTCCTAGTTTTTCTATCAATGATCCTTCATTTGTCATATTCTTCACTTGAACCTCAAATCTCTTCAATGTCATCGGACACTTTTTGCTATTCATATTAAATTCTCTAATTTTCTTATTCCTTGATAGTAACAAATATGGTAAGGACAAAAAGTTTTTTAAAGCAATAAATCATAACTTAATAATCATAATTTGATGTAGTGATTAACACCCTAGATCAAATCCGTCTTTTAGCCCAATCAATAAGGAGAAAATGTTGGTTGTTTGTTCCAATGGATCAGGAGGGATCGTCTGATTCAATCCATGAGGTCTGGGAGAAGTGTCGACCAAAATCAAGTAGTCAGACAGATTGAGTGTTGGTCTGTGACCCAGAAACCTATTAGGTTTTGGTCTGAGATGGATGGATTTCTTGTATGGAGTTTTCTTACTTTTATTTTTTATTATTTCATTTTATTGTCTTTTTATGTGTTTCTTTCGAACAAATGAGGAGGCCCGGATGTTGAAGGCATTGGAGGATCTTCCAATCTATGCTCTGGCCAACCGCCTTCGAATTAGAAGATTTTTTCTCTTTTCTTTTTTGTTCGTCTTTCGGCCGAAGCAGTGTAAAGAAACTTCTTATAATTCTTCTACATATGGAATATGAATGAAAACTTTCTGTTAGATTTTCTTTTTTTTTTATGATTTCATATTTTTTTCTTTTTCTCTTATACATGTGTCACATTGTAAACTTGTGGTGATTTGGCTATTCGTTCTAATTAATGAACTTATTACCATTGATTAATTTTGATGTAATATCTCTCAGCTCAGGTCTTATTCCTCACCGCCCAATTTGCTCGGTTGGAATGTCGCCTCGGTCGGGTCTCATCTTTTGTCAGGTCTTAAGCAGAATTTGTCGCTGTCTTTGTAGGGTAACCACAGAGACTTACCGCTNTCACCGCCCAATTTGCTCGGTTGGAATGTCGCCTCGGTCGGGTCTCATCTTTTGTCAGGTCTTAAGCAGAATCTGTCGCTGTCTTTGTAGGGTAACCACAGAGACTTACCGCGGGGGTGATTTGCATTGTACAATTTGTGGAGCATATCACTATTGGATAGAGAACCACCTACAAATTCTTATGTGCTGAGCATATAGACAAGCTTTTAGGGCTTTGAGTGTTGAAGGTCATATTTTGCTTTTCAATGCTGATCGGAAGTCATTGCCTCACTGTCGGTTGTTTGAGTGCATTGACTACCAACTCTCGTCTTACACTCTCAAACTCTTATGTTTTCATTGAACTATGCATATTCACACCGAATATAATTTCGCATATGAGGGGTAACAACATGATCTAATCGGTAATGAATATAACAATAATTAATCTATCATTTGGGCATAATTTTACTTTATATAATGCCGATTATGCTAATTCAAGCCTGAAACCCCAAATTTAAAATATTGTCTGAAATTCCCCCAACATATTATCAAGAATAGATGAACTTAATTCTCAAAATTAATTTATACTTTGGTTGCTGATTTCAGACTCGAAATCTCTTTAAACCATCATGGGGCAGAATCGGTAGATGGGTTAATATAACAAGAAGCGGCCGAACTGCTGATGTGACGGATTTAATGAAATGGGAATGGACAGATAGATGTTTCATAGGACTCCTCAAACCACGCAGCACTTGCATCCCTTTTTCTTACCTCTGCCTTATCCCCCCTTAAATCTGACCGTTAGAAATGATTAAAAAAAATATTTATATACATATCTTTATTCTTCCGAGTGCTTCAGTTTTAACCTTTTAATTTGCTATATTCATTACGGAACTACAAAAGGCCTTGCTTTCCACTCCTCCCGTAGAAAAATAACACCTTTGATGAGTAAATGAAGAGAGCGAGCGAAAAATTTCATATGTATATATAAAAAAAGGAAATAATTGTAGGAAAATGGGAAAACATAGACCCACCTCTTATCTCTGATGGCCTCTTTTGCATCACTTCTGGTAATATTCTCATCTATCTTTCTATTAGTACATATCATTCAATAGAGTGAGAAAGGGATGAGCAAGCTAGAAGAAAGCTAGAGAAAGAAGACTACTAGAGAGAGAGCGAGAGAATGGGGAGAGGAAGAGTGGAGCTGAAGAGGATTGAGAACAAGATCAATCGGCAAGTGACCTTCTCCAAGCGCAGGAATGGGCTCCTGAAAAAGGCTTATGAGCTTTCTGTTCTCTGTGATGCCGAGGTTGCCCTCATCATCTTTTCAAGCCGAGGCAAGCTCTATGAATTCGGCAGTGCTGGGTACTCTNAGTTCCTGCAGTTCTTCTAAAGAAAAATTATTAAACCATGTTTAATGATTTTTCGTTATTTTATGTTTTTCTTTGACCCTGTGTTTTTTTCTTCTAGTTTTGTTCATGTCTTTCTCCTCCTTCCTCAAGAGATTTTGCCCCCCCCGCCCCCCCATATTGGAAGAGGCCAAAACGCATTAAACTTTTCAGCTTCCGAGACATCTTTGCGGCAAAAGCAAAATTAAAAACAAATTCAGTTTAGAACACAAAAAGGAAATACAAATCTATAAGAAAATAAATAAAATCAATGGTTTTTTAATAAATTAAGCACTGGCTTTGAATTGTTCTTAGATCTATTATCATTTATTTGATAGCTTTCTTTTTCCATTTTTTCTTATTTTATGTTTCCATTTTTTTTTCTTTATTATCTAGAACAACGACCAAAGTTTCTTATATCATTTTATTGTAGCAATTGATGTTCGTTTGAGCCGTCTATCTTTTTCCCTATGTTAATTAAAAGCTTAAAATGTATGGATTTTAGTAATTATGATGAAAACATGAGAATTATGTCCATAATTATAAGCAATTTCTAGTGAAGAAAAAATAGAGAAGTGAAAATAACTGTAGGTGCTAGTGCTTTAAACAGGAGCAGATGAGCAACCAGGACAGTTGTAATTATTACTTAGAAAATNTAGGTGCTAGTGCTTTAAACAGGAGCAGATGAGCAACCAGGACAGTTGTAATTATTACTTAGAAAATAAAAAATAAAATTTTTAAATGTTGAAATAAGCCATAAAACATCTAATGAAATTCGACAAGCTCATCATCAAATTCATGAACTTAAGAATGTTATGAGGTGTTTACCGTTGAGCCTAGCTCGTGAGGAAGCAGAACCCGAGCAATTTAAAATTGAAAATTCATACAATTTCAAAGTTTAATTTTTGAGTGTTCGGAAATGTAATGTTGAAATGTTAGCTGTATTAGGAGTGATTTACACAAAGTTATGGTGGCGCAAAAACTGTCTTAAACCTGTAAAATTTTGGATAAATAAAAAGAATCTCATCTTTTATATATAATGGTACAATACTCTACACCAATTACATAACATGAAACATAAGTAAATTAATGAAAATAATAATTTGAGTCTCTATGCTGACATGATAGGTGAGAGGAGGTTTGCTAGTCCCTGAACTGGATGCAAGTCTACCCATTTAGTAATGATTAGATAATGTTACATATGAATTGGTTATCGTCTTATTATTCGGCTTGAACCGGTTTAGTTTCATTTGTGTACCAACATCACAAATTATTGCAACATCAAACCTCCACTGCAGGTAATGACCAGCTCAACATTTTCATTAAAACAAGCCTTCAAACTTTGAAGCAATCTAACACTAGTGTTTCGAGACTTGAGACCCTGGATTTTGAGTTTTGCATAAGGCTCAATTTTAATTCTCTTTTGTATACACTAACAATTAAAATTCCTTTTTAGATGTATAGATCAATCAACTTGTTTAAAATGTTCAAGCATCGATGCTAACTCCTGATGAAGTATTTACTTCATCTGCTAGTCCTCAACTTCGTCGTTTACTCTGATACAAATTTAGTTTAATAGAATAGAATAGGATAAATGGAGGTGTTCAGCTACTTAGGTACCCATGTCACACTATATTGTATTTCACACATTCTTTTGTCTCACAGCTCAGTCTCTCTTTTTTTTTATTTTTTTTCTTTTTTCTTAATGTCCACATATAAAAAAAGTGTAAATACAAGAGGATAGAGGAAGTCCAGAAGATGCAAGTTCTTTTTTGCTCTTCTTTGCTCACTCATTACATATATGCGAAGTCAAACTCATTGTTGAGGATTTAGAAACCTTTAGTTTCAAAATGTTAGCTCACACTGCTTGAGTGAAGAAACATAAACTCATGGCTCATTTGTTTGTTATTGTAAACTCAATTAAAAAACTCCAAAAGAACATCCCAACTGTTAGAAGCCCTAGCCAAATAGCTTCTATGTATTTAAGAGTAGCTTCAAATTTTCTTTATAAGCATGAATCTGAATTTCCAAATAAAGTATTCAATTCATTTCTTCACAATCACAACCAAAGCTTCCATGGTTGCAGCTAGGCCTACTCATTTGTTGGAAGTTGTTTTACCCTCTTATGATTTTCACAGATGGGTATTAGGCAGATAACACATGATCTTCAGATTTTTTGAGGCGTCATAGCTCTTTGGTCTAAAATGGTAGAGATCACATCTCTCTTAAATGCATTAATTGTTCCTAAACTATTTACCTTAATTATATAGCTTTGGATGTGTCAACTCTATTATAAAACAATAGTCTTGTTAATTTTTGTATATGTTATTGTCCTCATTCAATCAGTAGGAGAAAGGAGGACNTTACCTTAATTATATAGCTTTGGATGTGTCAACTCTATTATAAAACAATAGTCTTGTTAATTTTTGTATATGCTATTGTCCTCATTCAATCAGTAGGAGAAAGGAGGAAGTTTGCTCACACTACTAGATTAGTGTAAAACAACTTTTCTTGGGGATAGATAAGCATTAATACATTGCATTGCTATTGCGAACCACCAAAAATTGACCACAAAAAATAAGTTGTGATAGAATTCCATGACAAAAATAATGTTGCTAAAATTATAATCCCCATGGAGCTTACAATCTCATAGTTTGCTACTAACTTCTTTTTTTANGTTGCTAAAATTATAATCCCCATGGAGCTTACAATCTCAAAGTTTGCTACTAACTTTTTTTTTATTTCATTTTTGCTTATCTATTGCTGACAATAATTGAAGTATAGTTAAAAAATTTTTCTTCACTTGCTTGAAATGGATTTGCAAAATGTGCGATTTTGTTGATACTCTAGTGTCATTTGACTTGACATCCCATTCAAGAGAGCGAGTCATAATCAAATCCTTATGGGATAAATAAACACCAAAATTACACATTCTTTCTGAAAAATAAATAAGAAAGTGAGCATTAAAGTGACTTACCATGAGTATATCTTGNGATTTTGTTGATACTCTAGTGTCATTTGACTTGACATCCCATTCAAGAGAGCGAGTCATAATCAAATCCTTACGGGATAAATAAACACCATAATTACACATTCTTTCTGAAAAATAAATAAGAAAGTGAGCATTAAAGTGACTTACCATGAGGATATCTTCGAAGGTTTATGATATATGGGCTAGCGACTACTTCACAATTAGAGTGTAAAATTTTGCATCAATTTTGTCAAAAACTGTAGCTAGATTTATTGAAAATCATTGTAAGGCCATCACAAAGGCATCATAAAATAATGATTATGACTATCCAATTGCTATTTTGTGATGAAACTGGCATGCCATTATATTTTCTCAAGAGGCAATTAATCCATTTGAAAACCTTTTTATTATCTAGTCAGTTGCAAAGCTATAACAAATAAATACCTAATCTTTTCCCATCCACCTATTTCCAAGATATCATTCAAATTTCTACCACTTAAGCATGCCATGGAATCAACATATATTTACATTGACAAGAAACAGAAATAAAATATTTANAAAGCTATAACAAATAAATACCTAATCTTTTCCCATCCACCTATTTCCAAGATATCATTCAAATTTCTACCATTTAAGCATGCCATGGAATCAACATATATTTACATTGACAAGAAACAGAAATAAAATATTTTACACATGTACAATTTGTATAACACTACAACAAAGTGAAACACATGCCAAAGACCATTAACAGATCAACAACATATTTACAAGCAACACGAAATAGTTAAATGCACAAAAAATGATTTATATAAGCATAATTTCAATTACATTAAAAAATATTACTTGTNTTTGTATAACACTACAACAAAGTGAAACACATGCCAAAGACCATTAACAGATCAACAACATATTTACAAGCAGCACGAAATAGTTAAATGCACAAAAAATGATTTATATAAGCATAATTCCAACTACATTAAAAAATATTACTTGACACAATTTAAAATTTAAAAAAATTAAAAAAATAAATTATACATCTATATAATAGTGTAAATTCATGTTCATCGCCATCTTTGGTTTCTAACCTATAACAGAATAGCCATGAAAAACTTCTTCGTACTAAAGGGTTGTGGATCAAGTGTTATAATCTTCATGAATTTTTAGCTTATAGGCCTTAAAAATAAAATCTTGGTTTATGTAAATGTGATTTGTGAGTGTGTGTGTACAGACACATTACACACACACAGACACACACACACACACACACATCCTCATGAGTTTTTATTCTTATGAAAATCCTCATCCTTTTTCACATTAACACTAGCAAGGCTAAACTCAAAGAACAAGTTGAAGTTAGAAAATTATGGTTTGATGAAGGTTTTTAGTTTATATTTGCTAAATTCAAAGTGAATATCATACTAGAAATTCATAAACATACTTAGAAGCTACTACTTAAAGTTCATTTGAATCTAAAAGTATCAATATTCTAATATATATAACATAAATTATTTTCCCCCGCCACTTTAATTCTTGAGATCTTAGCCATAATATCTTAATTAAATACATTAATGAATTATCAATNCTACTACTTAAAGTTCATTTGAATCTAAAAGTATCAATATTCTAATATATATAACATAAATTATTTTCCCCCACCACTTTAATTCTTGAGATCTTAGCCCTAATATCTTAATTAAATACATTAATGAATTATCAAAATTATTTGTGAGATACATCATATCACCAAGTCACATAAGCCACATATATTACATAAATAAATTAGAAGGTAACATAAATGCTTGTTAAAGTAAAACAATATTAATTTATTCAACACTACTTTTTAGTTGAACATGACTATAATTTTGAAATAATAGTATTCACTCAACCTTCAAAGATTTGTTATGTTTCTTTAATCTTTAAACTCCACTGATTTACTATTTGCCTTTAATTGTATGAAAAAATTGATAATTGATATAATTAATAATATTTTGAGTATAAATATTTCCTTTCCTGATTAGTTTATATAACTATTTAAAAACATTTCTCTATCGCTCAAGTGCATGTCTGATTAATTTTTTTCATCCTTAATAAAGCGTATAAACTATAACTAATATTAGTAAACTAATTTTAATGATNCTGATTAATTTTTTTCATCCTTAATAAAGCGTATAAACTATAACTAATATTAGTAAACTAATTTTAATGATCGTAATTTACTTATTAACATTTCAATTGTATTTCATATATACATAAAAATAACTTTTAAGTTTATATTACATTGATGTTAGAATATAAATGTTGAGTTCAAATTAAACATATTCATAAAATCTAATTTGATTCTTTATCTTCTAAGTTATACTTACTTAACAAGCAAACATATGAAACCTTTATCTAAAGCTAATTTCATATTTTTAAAACATATCATAAGCATCAAGAACAAGTTTATTACTAAAAAAGATAATTACTAGCTAATCAAGACTTCATTTCATCAATTAAAGCAATAGTGTATGCATCATGTGTTAGTGAGGAGCTATACTAAGGAATTGTTAAACTTTGGTGAGCATGAAGCTCGTTCAAGGACAAGTGTGCAAAAGATACGAGATTGAAGGGATAAATGCACAAGTAAGTCCTTAAACAATTTTATTTTAAAAAAAAATACATGACATTGACATATATGCGTTTCTTTTAATCCCCCATGACAATCAAATTTTCCTTTTCTATATCTCTTTCTTTAATGGGCTTTGCACCCAACCTACTTCCTTTTATACATAATTAATATTGATTTATTACTATCCCTTAATTAAAAAGTATTATTCATGCTATAAAGATAGTTATGTTTCCAACATTCAGGTTTAAAAAATATAAAAATTTTATCTTGCACCAATCAAAAGTCTCCACAATTTAAATGAATTGATAAGTAGTCATACAATATTCATTTCACAATTCTCTAATAGGTTCATGAAAAAAGAAATAATTAATTATTTATAGTGCATCAATTTGATATTATTGTAAGTTTACTATATACAAATCATGTTGCATCTTGACTCTGGTAATTTAAGGCTAACCATAAATTAATAACGGTCGTCACTTTTCTTCAACATCTTTAAAGATTCAATTGAAACGTTGTCTCTTTCTTTTCATAATGGACTAAACTNATCATTTTGCATCTTGACTCTGGTAATTTAAGGCTAACCATAAATTAATAACGGTCGTCACTTTTCTTCAACTTTTTTAAAGATTCAATTGAAACCTTGTCTCTTTCTTTTCATGATGGACTAAACTTTTGTTATTATCCATTAGTGTACTAGATAAATTTGTCATATATTTTTAATTTCTCACTTTTTAGGAAATGTTTGAAAAAAGAACTCAATTGTAAACCATCAAAAAAATTATTAAAGCAAATTATTCTTTTGGTGGGTCACTTTTTGTTGAGTTGCAATAATATATCATAAAGTCTTATCAAGTTAAAGTTTGCAATTCTATATTTATGAATAAAATATAACATTAATTGCCTCTTCCCAAAAATAGCAAATGATCATTAAATTCTAATCTTTATAATGATTGCTTACATAATTGCTTCAATTTGGATTTCAACCTAAATTAATTATGACTTTTATCAGATATATCACCAGTACTTCAAAATTTAAGATAATTTTTTTTTATGATATTAGTTTCACTTGGAATTTTTCGGTTTTCTATTTCCTTTACCACCTACTTCTAATTTAGAACATATTCATATAGATGACATTGAATGTCCTCTGAGCTCTTCAATTATTAAAGATTACTTTGGAAAAAGAAAGCTAAAAACTTTATTTAATATAATAAAATTAATTGAAGAAAAAATTATGTTGGAAACTTCTAACTATTTCATGAAATCATCAAATAAATGATGGTAACAAATAAGGAAAAAAAATAGTATAAGAAGAGCCCTTATCTAATTCATATCTTTACCAAAAACTTTAGCAATTATAGGTCCTTATGCGTTGTGATTATAATATGGGTAGTTTTTCAACAATCTTGGGGCTGGTCTTTATGTTTTTTACTTAATTTTACAATTATATTTTATGCTTTATATTCATTTCTTTCTTTAGGGATTAATTTCCTTATTTTATATTTTCAATTTAATAATAAAATATTTGCTCATTTTCGTAATTTAAAATCNTTTCTTTCTTTAGGGATTAATTTCCTTATTTTATATTTTCAATTTAATAATAAAATATTTGTTCATTTTCATGATTAAAAATTTGTTCATTAATCTTAAAAAGAAAAGAAAATATAAATCATCCATAATTTTACAAAGATGTTCAACCTTGAACATTTTAATACCTTTGTGACTAAATGAGATCAATTGTCACAAAGATAGAATTTTTGCTATGATGCATCATTCTACTAACTATACATTGAGCTCATCAAATACTTGTCCTTTGTTATGCAGATTGTTAACTTTATTACTATGGCTNAATACCTTTGTGACTAAATGAGATCAATTGTCACAAAGATAGAATTTTTGCTATGATGCATCATTCTACTAATTATACATTGAGCTCATCAAATACTTGTCCTTTGTTATGCAGATTGTTAACTTTATTATTATGGCCTTCACATTACTTTGAATCACTTTAAACTCCATATTTGTACATCTCTATAGTTGAACTCACATTTCGAAGAGTTCATATATATATATAGTTGTGTGTGTGTGTGTGTGTCTCTCTCTCTTCTTCTCTAGTTTTTAAAATTTTCAAAGTTTTTTGCCAAATGGCACTCGAGAGATTCTTCAAAGATTTTCAATCTATTAAAGAGGCTACTCCAACTTTTAGAATATTATTTCTTTTGTTAGCTAGGGCCAATTTCACAAAAAAAAAAAAGTGTGGCTATCCAAAATACATAAAAATTATATATGAAACTCTGCATCTCATCTAAACTGTGAAGAAACTTGATCACCACTAAACTTAACACAAAATAACAATTTACATAATTCTTGGATAATGGAAGATATATTTAACTTCATTCAATTTAACCTATCATAAAATAATATTTTTATTAAATTTTAATGATTTCTTGTTTAGCTTATCTAATAGTAACACATCAAAACTCTTGAGCAATAAATGACTACTTTTAATTAAACTTCAAACGAGTACTAATAATAAATCGAGAAATGCATGTATAATTATAACCAATTTTAAAAAATGAAAGGAGTAATTTTTTTATGAAAAAAATATGGCAAAATTGTGCTTGATAGATGCATGAGAATGTATATGAGAAGATAGTGAGATTCATATCTATTAGAATTTTAAAAGGCAGAAAATAATATTTGATGACATTTTGTTTGTTTCATAAAATACCAACAATATAAATCAAATAAATTAAGATTAAAAGATTAAGAAAATAATAGGAAAATAAAAGTTAACACGAATGTGAGCTATACAAAATAAGTAACTCTTCATGCAACTTTCAACAAAGTTTAAGGAAATTTTTATTCAACAAGTTTAGCATAAAAAGCAGCTTTAAGATGAATGAGNAATAATAGGAAAATAAAAGTTAACATGAATGTGAGCTATACAAAATAAGTAACTCTTCATGCAACTTTCAACTAAGTTTAAGGAAATTTTTATTCAACAAGTTTAGCATAAAAAGCAGCTTTAAGATGAATGAAATTAACAATGAAAAAATTAAGCAAATATAACTTTTTCCGAAATATAATCAATTCAACATAAACATATCTATAAGAAATTCCTTTTAAACTTGTTTATGGTTGATAATGCATTATCACCGATTAAATTTTATAGGTATCTATTCTAGACCACGACTTTATAATAGAAACTAGT
The DNA here is from genome assembly GCA_002079205.1 of Phalaenopsis hybrid cultivar. NCBI lineage: Eukaryota > Viridiplantae > Streptophyta > Magnoliopsida > Asparagales > Orchidaceae > Phalaenopsis > Phalaenopsis hybrid cultivar. The sequence goes on along the minus strand of JXCR01098691.1, from coordinate 77,968 downwards.
TCTTAGATGGCACATATTCATATTATTATGAATCTAATGTTTATGATTCATTACCTATAAAATAAATGATGATAATTTTTAATGTGAAGGAGGAAAATATCTAATATTATTTTAAAAAAATGATCATTAAGTTCTTGATAAAGATTAAAAAATGTTCTTCATAGGAATAAAGCCAAGACATTTCAACACATGAACATTCATGGAATTATATTGGAAAAAAATTGAATAGATGAGAAGATAACTTAAATACACATGTTTGTCCTTCTAAAATGTTTACCTTTATTGTTCTGTGATCTTTAATAGAAAATAATTTATTTTCTTTCTTTTTCGTTAATATCTAGATAGACTTATCATCAAAATCTATTTTCTTATTTATGAAGCACAATTATTAAGATTATCTTCATTATATAATGCATCAAATTCTTTCTTGGAGTTATCCAAATTTAACCTTGGTGTTGGATATGCAAATCCAGCAAGTGCTGTTCATTTGGAAGAACTAATTAAGCTTATTTTATTCAATGAAAATAGGTAATTCCTAAAACTGAAAGACTGTTGAATTTTCCAAAGCATCCTTCTGTTAAATTGATTATTTTGTTACATTTACTTGAAGCTATTCTTCACCTCTATAATTATCATTTAATGATGCTATCTTGTTCTAAAGACTATTACAATAATTTTTTTCGAAAATAAACTAATTTTACTATGATGATTAACATTTTCAATTTCTGTCAGCACCTGCAAAACACTGGAGCGATATCAACGTACTTGCTACAGTTCTCAAACTACTAATCCCATCGATCGTGAAACACAGGCAATTACTTTTTCACACTTATTTTTAGTTACTTGTTATAAATTTACTTTTATTAGATGTCACCTTTTTATTATTATAGGTGTAGCATAAGAATATAAATCATTACATTTTGTCAGCTCATTTGTTTAATAGGTTTTGACATAACTCTTCAAATCAAAGTATATCATCAAGGATGTTAACAAGTTCAAACAATGATGGTATACTTCTGCATGAAGTTTTTGAGTCTTCAACCACTCTTATGTGTCACCTATAACTACTTATATTTTATGAGATAAATTTATCTGGATTGACAATAGGTATGTATTATTACAAAAGCAATGTTTCTATTATACAAAACTGCCATGTACATGAAATAAATATATTTAATTCAACACAGAGAAAAACAATTAGTCATTATGGATGCTTACATATATGTTGTCTATATGTCATACAATTTTGATTCAATATAAAGAAAAACAATCAAGAATAAAGATATAATTTTTTTATCTTCTTAAAAAGTTTTGATTCTTAAATTTAGTGAAACAATTTTTTCTTCAATATTTTACATTTTTGAATCAAGATTGCATTGATAAAAAAACTTAAATAACTTTTCTTCTAATATTATTTATAGATTTCTATTCATACCTCATCAATTTTAATTAAGTTAATAATGTTTGAAATATAGGCATACTTCATGTTTGTGGTATAATCTTGACTTATAACGGTTTGACAATGTTGTAAAGATTTTTTTTATGTATTTTATGTCCATATTTTACGTGATAACTATTTTTCTCCAAAAAACTTTAAGCCATGTCAATTAAGTTATAATTTATCTCTGTAAACTATTTCCTAATTTTTTATGTGAGTTTTACAAATCTGATATATGCCTGAAATTATCTGCCCCTCCAAAAGTGTCATGCCTTTTCAGTCTTTGTTCGATAACATCAAGCTAGGCGGACAATGAAGCGATGGAGGTTTTTTGTGAAGTTGCAATCTACCTATTCTTTGGGTGATGGATTGTACTTATAGAATTTCATATATTAATTGTCCAAAACTTACACATGATGAAAATATTTCTTTTTTTCTTTTTGTTTAAATATTCCCAATCTTAGAAAATCCTTAAAATATTCTTTTTTTCTTTCCTAGTTAGAACAATGATTAAAACTTTATTTTAGTGCAGCTAATAGATTTTTGTGGTGAACTTTTATGCAAAAAATTGTTATCCTTTTCTTCCAATGGCATCTCAAATTTATATTTCATTAAGCCAAATAAGTAAAGTGTGCTTGACTCTTATTGCAAGTTTTATTTTATAATAAAAATAATTCTAAATGGTTTATTAATTGAAAGTAGGTACAAAATAGTTGCAAATTATTGGATATAAAAAAATTATATATCAACTACATACATGTACCCATAAAATGTTTAGTTTATTTTTTTCTTGTCACACACAAAGATACCATTAAACATGCGAGTATACCTAATATAAAAAATATGTAATTATGAAATTACTCAAGATATATTCATTTAAGAATTAAGCTTTTAAATCACATGTTCTTGAATGAGAACATGTTCATTCATGGGTTAAATCTATAAAAATGTATAAGTCTTGTATAAGTGTGTCAAGGCATAAATTGCAAACTTACATAATTTTATATGAAAACCTACGCATTTGGTGAGTTCAGTAGAGGTTTAGTTATCCTTAGGTTTTAAAAAAAGGTCGTTAAGCATGTTTTGCTGTTTTGATAAAGTTCTATGAGTTCTCTTTTAAAAGTGTACTTTGATTTTGAAAGAGTTTTACTTTGATTTTTTTTTTCTTAAGTTTTAGTTGGGTTTTATTTTATTTTTATTTTGTTGATAAGTTTTATCTTGAGTTTTTATTTTGAAAAGGTTGTATTTTGGAAAGATTATATTTTGAAAAAAATTTAAAAGTTAAAGTTTTATTTCAAAAATATTTTATTTAAGCTTCAATATATTTTTTTCTTTTGAAAGGGTTCTATAAGTTTTATCTTGGAAATATTTCCTTGTGTTTTTGAAAAGGTTTGTATTCTTTCTTTATTTAATATATTTTTTAGGTTTTGTTTAGAAGGATTTCTTATTAAAAAGATTTTCATTTTTATTTGTTTGAGAATGTTTAGCTTTCTTTTATTTATATTGTTTCTTTAGGTTTCTAGTTCTATTTATGTTTTTTTTTTAAAGATTTCATTTGAAAAGGATTTTAAGATTTTTTTTTAATAAAGAGGGATTTGGTATAGTTTTTAACTTGAAAGGTTTTGCTTGCTAGTTTTTCTATTTATTTTTAGAGAGTAAGTCTTATTTTTGAAAATATATCTCTTTTTGTAAAAATAAAATATCTTTATTCATTAAGAGTTTTATGTAAGTATAACCAATAAAAAAAAACTTTTAAAATAATTAACCTATGAGTATGTTTCACAATTTAAGCACATATAGGCCTATATAGCACTATTCTCCTTCTTTTAGAGCTCATTTTTTATATATAAAAATCTTTAATTAGAGCACATTTAAATTTGTATGAGCCTTCATAAAAAGGATAAGTAATAATGATTTTCTTTATATGTGTAGATTGCACAACTTCAATTATGTAAACATTTACAACTCCTTAGGACATTGACTTTTTCTTAAAATGCAAGCATGTTAACTTGTATTTTTTGGATGGTAACGTGAAACTCCCAACTTGCATTTTTAGAAGAGGCATTCGACTAGCAAAAGGGACATAAGTTGATAAATATATTTTTTTTTTGTTTTAAGACATGGAACTAAGCACATATATTATTTTTTTGTTTTAAATGCAGAAATAAACACATGATTTTTTTTTTAAATGCAAGCATCTTAACTTGTATTTTTTGGATGGTAACATGAAACTCCCAACTTGCATTTTTAGAAGAGGCATTCGACTAGCAGAAGGGACATAAATTGATAAATAATTTTTTTTGTTTTAAGACATGGAACTAAGCACACATATTATTTTTTTGTTTTAAATGCAGAAATAAACACATGATTTTTTTTTTCATACATAAGATATCACATGAGTTTCTTTTTTTACATGGTATATGAAATTAGTCATAATCATCATAACATGAGCTTGTTTTTGCATAAAACATGAAATGAGACATAATCAAGTTCATATCAGTTTCTTTTACAATGGAACATAAAATGAGCATAAACATCATCAAAGGTGTTTTTTCTTTCTCCGCATAGAACATGAAATGAGACATAAACAACATCATACGATTTTTTTTTCTTTTTTGCATGTAACATGACATAGATCTAATGTTAAGTTATATTTAAGCCATTAGAAGTAAGTGTATTTTTAGGTGAAGAAATCTTTTGGGCAAGAGAGGGAGAGGAAGTTTNGGGCTTGTTTTTGCATAAAACATGAAATGAGACATAATCAAGTTCATATCAGTTTCTTTTACAATGGAACATGAAATGAACATAAACATCATCAAAGGTGTTTTTCTTTTCTCCGCATAGAACATGAAATGAGACATAAACGACATCATACGATTTTTTTTTTCTTTTTTGCATGTAACATGACATAGATCTAATGTTAAGTTATATTTAAGCCATTGGAAGTAAGTGTATTTTTAGGTGAAGAAATCTTTTGGGCAAGAGAGGGAGAGGAAGTTGTAGTGGATGTTAGGCTAGGGTTTTGGCTAGGGTGAGGAAGGGTTGGTTTAGAGTTTTGGCTAGGATAAGAAAGGGGAGTTTAGTGTCTCAACTAGGGTGAGGAAGGTTTGGTTTAGGGTTTTTGCTAGGATGAGAAAGGGGAGTTCAATGTCTCAACTAGGGTGAGGAAGGAGAGTTTAGCATCTCGGCTAGGGCGATCAAGGGTTGATTTAGTGTTTCAGTTAGGGTGAGGAAGGGCAGGGTTGTGGCTAGGGTAAGGTACTGTTGTTGGCTTACCCATATGGAGGTGAATCGTATTTAGGGATCAACACATGAAAATTTTTCTCTTAAGGGCACAAATACATACTAAGAGTACGTGTTAAAGTAAACTAAGTATGAAGATCTTACACATAGAACAAGAGACACGCACGCACACACACACACACGCTATAT
>JXCR01098691.1:17433-72981 GCA_002079205.1 Phalaenopsis hybrid cultivar | reverse complement strand
ATATATATATGTATATATATATATATATATGTATGTATATATATATGTATATACATGCAAGGAGAAAATACATGAAGATCATATGGCATAAACTAAGCATAGTGTCTAAGTGTTTCACATATACATTTTAAACATGAAGAAAAAACATATATAAACTAACTAGGATTCTAAGTATTTCACATGACATAAAAGATATTTGTATGATAGAAACACATGGAGCAATGCTAATTCACATAATAACGACTATTTAAAAATAAATTTCCATTGAGATGAATTTTGTGTGGGTAAGCCACATGAACGAAAAGGGGGAGATTTACAAGTAAAAAAGGAGAATAAGAAAAGTGGAAAGGAAAATAGAAAAGCAGAATCAAAAAGAATATTTGGTGTGAAGTAGAAGAAGTAGAAAAGAAAAGAAGAGAAGAGAAGAGAAGTGGTATGAAGAAGAAGTACACGAGAAAATAAGTATAAGAATTTGAAGAAGAGGGAAAGAGAGCTTACACTGAGGTATAAAAAGGCCATAGAGAACAATCAGAGGCGCNATATTTGGTGTGAAGTAGAAGAAGTAGAAAAGAAAAGAAGAGAAGAGAAGAGAAGTGGTATGAAGAAGAAGTGCACGAGAAAATAAGTATAAGAATTTGAAGAAGAGGGAAAGAGAGCTTACACTGAAGTATAAAAAGGCCATAGAGCACAATCAGAGGCGAGTGAGGGAGCAAGCTAAAGGGAGGAAGGAAATGGCCGCTTCTTCTGTCTAAAGGAGAGTGAGTGGTTAAAATAAAGAGTAAAGGTGGTGGGGGCTATAGGAGGGAGAGGTTGGCTCTCTGAAATTGAGCAGAGAAGTTTGGATAGGCAGCGATGTTAGTGCACCACCCAACGACACAGGTATGCCACCCTCTATATTAAACGATATAGATACACCTAGGTGCTACCTTGTTTNAAGAGTAAAGGTGGTGGGGGCTATAGGAGGGAGAGGTTGGCTCTCTGAAATTGAGCAGAGAAGTTTGGATAGACAGCGATGTTGGTGCACCACCCAACGACACAGGTATGCCACCCTCTATATTAAACGATATAGGTACACCTAGGTGCTACCTTGTTCAGTGCAAGGACTTTAATGTTGTGGTTTCATGGGTGCAAATCCATTGAGGACAAGGTGCACCCAAAGTGTTGGGGTGGTGCGAGTGTGCCATCTTGAGGCACAAGTGGTGGGGTGATTAAAGCCAAAATGACAATCCCAGCTCATCTAAAAGAGAAAAACTTTAGAAAAATGAAGTATTTATTTTTTGGTTAAAGTTTTCCCCATGTCATGAAAATTTAAGTCAAAATACGTGCCCCACTTTAGAAGAGTAAATTTGTTGGATTTTGAGTGAAAACTTTAATGGGTTTTGATTGATTAAATTAAAGATTTTTATAGATCACATTTACCTTGGTTGAAATTTGGTTATGTTAGGTTCCGTTTTAGTTTGGTTGATTTTACTTTTATTTAGCTAAATTTTAATGTTAGGTTAGATTAGAGTTAACTAAAGTTTTTGTTGAACTAAGGTTCAATTCATAGTTTATTGAGCTCAATTCAGTCATCTGGTGATATTAGGAGGGAGGTCCCATGTCTTGATGGGATTATATATAAACTAAGAAAAAATATTGACTGAAAAATGAGGTCAACAAGAATGTGAATGACATTGGGAGGACATTGATCATCATCATTAATTTCCATGAGGAACTTATTCAATTGTTGACATCTTAATCCATTCTCTTATGGCAATTTTGATTCAATTTCAAAATGCTTCTCTGAACCTATTTTGNCTGAAAAATGAGGTCAACAAGAATGTGAATGACATTGGGAGGACATTGATCATCATCATTAATTTCCATGAGCAACTTATTCAATTGTTGACAACTTAATCCATTCTCTTATGGCATTTTTGATTCAATTTCAAAATGCTTCTCTGAACCTATTTTTATATTGTACTTTAGTATTACTTTATTGATGCTCATTCACTAGCTGATGTCAAGAAGCTTCCCTTTGTAATACCAAGTAGTGTGGCCCCCTAGATCTTTCTAGTCGTGATAAATTTCCACTGTAGGTAGTTCTTCTTATACTTGAGCACTCTCATCTTGTTGATTTTGAGATTTTAGACTTTTGTTACTCAAATATATGGTTAGATGAGAGGTCATATCTACATAAAATGGAAGTCAGAAGGAAATTTGATAAAAGAGTTATATTGCATGAACCTTTTCTTTTAAAAGAAGCTTTCTTTTTAGTGAGGGTATTAGTCATATGAAGATTTATGTGAAAATACTTAGATTTACAAGGTCATCATCTCAAGACTTTTATAATTATACTAGTTCTGATTAGGATACTAAATTTCTTATGTACTCGTACTCTTGCTTTCTTGAAGATCATCTTCTTATATATATCGTGGATGATATTTAAACTATAGCCTTTTGATTATATTTTCTTTCTTCTTTTAGCCTAGTTAATCCTTATGTCTATTCTCACATTGTTTTGTTTGTTTTTTGTTTCATCTTGGCCATTTTATATAAATTGTATACTTATTGTATCTTAAAATTTCTTGTAACTTTCCCATAATAAATGAAAGGGAACTTCATTAGGTTTCAAACAAAATTCTTTTAATTTTTTTATTTAATGAAACATTATGCTAAACTTTGTAGATTGGTTTTGTTTTCTATGTTCTATCTCTTATTAGAACTTGCACTAGAAACAAGAATGATAATATCTTAATATATTTTATCCATCGTAATCACTCCTACATTAATTATAGATTCTAATTTCTTTCTTCACACATTAATCATCATTTCTCAAGCTTTTACTTTGCATGGGAACAATCTTCTTAGTCACTTTCAATTGCATCTACTCAATTTTAAATCATTATTTTAGCTTTAGCTCATTTGAAAAAGAATTTAATAATAATCATATAGATGATAAACGAATAATTGAATTAATGTGAACATTTATTTTCTTGAAAAAAATTGTTGCAAGAAAATAGATAACATTACTGGATTCTGTACTAAAAGTCCACCAAAAAGTTAAAATTGAATTTTTGCAGTTAGCATAAATCAATGTATGGAGGATTTTAACTTTGGGCCCCACAATCATTGCTTGACGAATGAATTGATTTTTTACTTTGATTGAACCAAATTAATGAGCCGCTTCATAAGCCTAATTCTAATATTTGAACCAATTTTGACTTGTGCATAACTTCGTTTTGACAGCTTATGTGTTTTCAAAACGCAGAAAACAACGTTTTCACACCACACCTATCTAGGTGCGGTAGCAGCTTATTGGCAACAGTTTTACTTTTCCAAAAAAATAAAATTTATAATAGCCACCACACATAANATCTTCTATTTTCAAAATGAAATTTGTAATCACAATATTTCACCAACCAGTTGACTTCAATTACTTTTTTGTAGCTTTCATTTCTTTTGCATATCCGAGAAGAAAAATTGACTTATTCACACACACACACACATTATATATATATATATATATATACACACACACATACCTCAATTTCTTTTTTAGTACTTTTTTTAATATTATTTTAATACTTTAGGATTAGGCATGTGTTTTAGATTGAGATGTTATGTGCATGGAAATATGTAAATCTTATGCCAAAAAAAAATTAATAATGATAATATTATTTATTTAATAAATTAAAATCCAATGTAAATGGGCTGTTATATGAGCTTCATATTAGTCACAAAGAGCAAATATTGCTAAACCAGGCGTACGTGCAGACAATAGTATTTGGGTGGAATTGTAGTGGTATTACATCTTATATTGCTCCAATACCACCGATCTACACTTGTCTTATCCACACCCAACATTTTTCCCGTTTATAGATCATCGAATCTATATTATCAATTATTTTTGGATCACTTGTTTTTTTTTTTGCAATTATTTTAAAATCATATTGTTTAGTAATTTTTTTACATGCTTTTATAATTTATTTTTAAAAAAAAATTAATTTTAAAAATAAAGTTAAAAATTATGTTGAGTGTTTTTACTAAATATATTATAACATATCAAGTATGTTTCATTTTAAATAAAAATATAAAAAAAATAAAGCATAACGATAAAATAAAATATATAAATATATATACATATATATATATATATATATAAACCAATAATGATCCGAACAGTCCCTAAATGTTTGATATTTGGCTGAAATAGTCCAAAACTGAGTAAAACCCTCTTATTTGTGAGCATGCAAAAGCCCAGAATTGCACATGGGATACAAAAAATTTGCGTAATATTTTTTCTAAATTTGTTCCACAAGGCTCATGTAGGAAATGCGTATGAGACGCTAATTAAAATATAAATTATTTCATTTAGAACTTTTTAAATTAAGTCCCATGCGACATAAGAAGTTGCCTTACTGACACTAGAGCTTTAAGCGTAAATATAAATTCAGTTTTTAAAATACTTATGTGCAATAGTGCTATTGCTGACATTTTATGCAGACACAAATAATGCTGGATCAAATGGAGGAGCTCCGTAAAAAGGTACATTATTTGTATTTTATATTGGCAAAAGCGAGAAATGGTAATCATAAAACAAATGTACGTATCTGATTTCACATATTTTGAATGCACACTTGATCTTTGGAGTAATGCTAAACATTTGGCAATATTACTGAAAGGGATTTTTCTTTCAGAAGAAAAAAGATTGCATTAGGTTAGTTATTTTATGAATTCTCTTAGGCGAAAACATTTCCTTCTCTCAATTTAAATTCGTGAAATCAAGGATGGAAATCATGTGCCCCACATATTATCATTGACGATTCATTGTTTATTGTTTGTAATTTCTCATCTAAATTTTAAAATTTGTTTCAGTAAAGGCGATTATGAGGGATTTAGAACAATTTTTTTATTTCGGCGACATACATCAAATGATACGAAACAAGAGAAGAAACAAATTTTAAATTTGAGCAGAGCTCTTAACATAATGGAGCAGCAACTGAAGTAGTTCAAAAACATTAATGTCAGCACAAGAAGAAAAAAAAAAAAAACGAAGTAGGGGACTGTTATCTAACCATTTTAAATGATCTTGATCCTCCTCAATGTCTCTGTTGTGATTAATCAAAAGCATAACTAAAATCCCAACTTCAGTTGTCAGAGTTATAAAAACTTTTAACCTAACAATTGATTATTAGGGGGTTAAAATATAGGCACTTTTAGATTTATCTTCTTTTAATTATACTCCTAATGAAAAATTGTCCCTAAGCATGCTATGTAGGGGGTTAAGTTAGTGAACCTGAAAAATGTGAAAATTTGGGTTCATAATGAGGATACCTGATAAAAAAATATTGAAACTATCATTTTATGTTTTCCGAAATCAGGACAAGTGACAAACATGCAAAAGAAATTATATTTTATTGAGATAGGGAGCCTAAAGGAGCACCCACAGTCTCAAACAGAATTCAGTCAGCATAACTACTCCTAGAAGATTGGTAGCTCTATCCTTCGTACCACGCTTCGTACATAGCGGATGTTGTAATTACACCAAATAGTGGTGTAGCTACGCCTCAACTCTTTCAATTCTAGGCTTTGAAACAGAGAGGTAAACATAATTACACCGAGGAGCAGTGTAACTACGCTGCATGCATTTTTTTCTCCCAATCTAGTTTTTAAGTCTTCGATTCATAGCAACGAAGTGTGATCTCTCTCTCTCTCTCGTGGTGAAATCTCTCACACGTGCGATTTTGAAAGGTTTTATATCGATAATAAAGAAGGTGCGGTGTACTGAGAGAGGCGAATTTACGACGTGCAATTTTATTTGTTCAATCAAGAGGGGATTTGGAGCAAAATTCTTGTTTGTTCTAGTGGTGAAGTAAAGATTTGGATGGTACAAATTTATGTAGATTTCTACTCTCATAATAAAATTTTGGTGTGGTGTGACTGTGGTTTTTTTTCATTCTCGGGGTTTTTTCACGTTGAATTTTGGTGTGTTTTCCTATGATTATTTTGTTGTAAGTTTCTACTTGATATTTTATTCTGGACTTCAAGAATCGGGGTGATCCTATTTTCTACGGTGTGGCTTTAATTGTAAATCAATCAAAGACCTCAATTTTCCTACACAAGATATATTAAGATGTACTACCCTCTATAAGGAAGTCTAAATAAATTCTTTCAATTGAGTGTTGCCCTTCTTGAGTTATGACTATATTGGTTGGTTGTCCTTAAATAGTTCTTCAAATATCAACGAACAAAAACTATAACATTCCAAAGCATCCATATCTCTATGCTTTAGAAAAGGCCAACCTTTCATATTTATTAAGTGTTGGAATTAAATTTTGATTAGCCATAGCTTAGTAGCTAATATTAATTCAAATGATGTTTGATAGTTATCTCATGATGTGATAAATATTAATTTTTTATTTGGTGCAAAGCCAAAAGATTTGCATCATCATTGCACGATTACAATAAAGCTGACTAAGTAGGTTATGATTCATAAAATTGATACTTTAATGTTATGCTATGATAAACATAAAATATGTTCCTTAAAGGCCATCTTTAGATAATATTTGATGCATATGATAAAGCATCAAGCTCTTTGGCATCCTATTTTGATTTAAAATTGATCAATTAACTCGGATCACATATTTATAAGATTTTCTTAGAAAACACAACCCATAATTATTAATAGAGATCTTTGGGTTAGAATGGGTTGACAATATTTATTGACTAAGTAAATCATGATTCACTATCGTATTGGGATGATAAAATTATAGAATTTTGAATGGATGAGTAATCATCTCGTAAACATAACTCTTTCAAATCATAGAGTTAATACTTTAATTTTTACATGCCGAAGAAATACTATTATTACTCCTAAGTAACATAGGTAATAATACTTTTATAAGAGAGCCAATTTTAATTGCCTTAATCAAAAGTGCTTATGATAAATGGAGAAGTGACCATAAGTGATTATGCTTTTGGGAGACCATTACAGGTGGGAAAATTAAGTGCTTAGAAGAGAGAGAGCTTTCAAAATTGTGCCAAAATATAATGTTCCAATTTACCTTTTTAAAATTTTTTATCCTATTTTGGTTTGAGAGCACATAAAGGTTCTTTAGAACCCATACTTTCTTTATGACTTTGCTGAGTAGGGTCTCTCTTTTCATTTCTTGAATGTCATTCCAGCTAAAGAAAACATAAATATATGCATCACTTAATTAATTTCACATTAAAACATAAGGATTACTTATATTAAGTAGCTAACCCTCTGACCTTCTAGGAAATTATTAGTGGTTAATCGACATGTAGACAATTTCATTCATTATTCAACTTGAGGAGAGTTCCACTTGCTAGTACTAGATTAATTTTATTAGTGCTACAACCAAATGAGTAAACATTCAATTTGGTTCCTTATGATACCAAGTTTTCTCATCACATGAAATGCAACAAATAGCCTATTGTTGTAAGTGGTGCATCAAATGCACATGTTACGTTAATTAAATCTTAAGCTTTGAATGTTTAAATCAAAACAAGAAGAGCCAAGTTTGCCATTATATAGGATGCTATTCCTTGTGCATGCTTACTCACTCAAGGTAGGTAGTCTAACATGTTCATTCCAATGGAGCAAATGGCTCAATTAGTGGAGATGTAAGTTATTGGTATCACAAAAATGCCAAAAGGAGACCCTATTTTTCTACTAATTTTTTTAGATCAATGATACCATCTATTAATAAATTTATAATTCAACAAGTGACTACCACATATAATTTAATTTTTGTTCCTTCCCAACATTGCTCAACTTGTTAATCTAGCACTAGATTAGAATGGATTTGAAAATAAAAAACAAGTGCTCTCAGTTTAACTTGTATGAGAGAAATTTGATAAAAAATTTAAATATTGATATTGTAAATATTGTAAGTGCAAAATTGGGCTAAAATGACATCTTGTTCATCTTAAGATTGAGCTATATATGGCTAGTCCTAAACAAAATTATTTTCATGCTATTGCTTACTTTCACAAGATCATATAATTTGTAATGACAATTTATCCCAAATGTTAACTACATTAGAAGGCATTAAGCAACTTTTAATTTTGGAGGTATTAGTTAGTATATTGAAATAATGATCTTTGATATAAAGATAAAACATTTCAATATTTCATTCATGAGTTAAGTCGAATTTTTTATACAAAGTTATGTAAGAAAATGATTTGAAATGGCATATTAGATAAATAACTACATTCATAACAAATTTATCTCTATTGTTGACTACATTGGAAGGTAATAAACGACTTTTTAATTTTGGAGGTATTATTGATTATATTGAAAGAAAGTTGACATTTCAATAATTCATTCATCAGTTAAGTTGAATTTTTCATACAAAGTTATGTAAGAAAATGATTTAAAATGGCATATTAGAAAAAATAACACCTAACTATTTTATATGACACAATCATAGCACCACTTTGAAAACAGAAGGGGCTCATTTACATACATACCACCCAACTGTTATATATGTATTTAGATCTCATACGCACACACATTTATACGAACACACTCACATACAAAGGTATCAATAAATAAATAAATAGATTTATACAGAAAGAGAGAGGGAGAGAGAGAGACTCCCACACACATGACACACAAGCACCAACATGCACCCACATGTGCACAGAGATTGAGGCGGAGACCGACACATCCACATGTACGCCTATGCACACGCATTCAAGCACACACACACACAAACAATTCATGGTTTGAAATTTGTGGAGAGTGTGGGAAGCGGCTGCCGTTTGAGGGTGTCGATGAAGAGCGTCATTAGAGACCAAAGTTGCAGAGCATTGACAGAGAGGAGAAATCCCCTCAACTTCGCTAGAGCCCTATTTGAAACCAGGACGAAATGCTAAGTGTGAGAGTAGTGTGTGTGGATTAGGTTAAAAAGATATTAGTGACTGATATGCAACTCAACTTTTAGACGCAAATAATTTGCTGCTGAAATTGCCACCGGTAGGCAACCACTTTTAAGTAATTTTTATCACAACAAAAATTCAACTGTAAAATCGACCACAAAAGCTTTATGACAAATTTCTTACGGTAAGCAGCCAGTTTTAAGTAAATTATATTGCGGTTGAATGTTTAGCCGCAAAATCTACTTCTAAATTGAAGGGTCAGAATTTTTAGCCACTAATGCAAATGTTGAAAATTTAATTGCAATTTCAGACGCTAATTAACCAACTAAATAAATCATCTGAGGATCAACTATTAATTTGCGTTATTCTTGTAGTGGATGTTTGGGCCATGAAATCTTTCATCAACATATTAATTTCAAACTAAATATATAACAAACATCATTATTTAAGATTTACTACATTAATTGGTATAATTTGTTCTNACGCTCTGATCATGACAAGAGATAATTCTAAGTTGAGTCAGGTAAAAATTGTAACAATTCAAGTTACACGCACATTTCCAACCAAGGCTTCGAAACGATACTGAATCATTTAGAAATTGGATCGTTGTCAACCGTTATATGTAACACGGCTTTCATTTGCAGAATATTTATATATTTGCGCAGAGTAATCTCAAAACCCTAACCCTATTATAGAGCGCATTATGCTCGTTCTCTCATGGGCGCTTTCATTTGAGCTCGAAACGTCCCAAAGTGTGGATTATTGTTGCATGTTTTCTTTCTATCCTTGGGGAAAACACTAATCTATCCGCTGGAGATCTGAAGGTCATCCCGGAGAATCAGTTGGCGTTGAGACTGATGATGAGAACACTGAGTTTCTATTCGCTAAATTTAAGGGGAAGGGATTACTTTTCTCCTCTACTCTCTCCGTTGCAGTTGCAGGTGCTGCCGTCGGTGATAGTGGCAGTGTTAATACTACGCCTCCTGCTGTAGCACCGTAAATGGAGGAGAAAATGGAAAAGAAGTAAGAATCTAATGACGACAAGGGTTTCGGGTTGTCTGGTTAGCTGGTTTTAAAGCATGATAACTGAATGCAATATGATGGTATTAGGTTTTATTCTGTATCATTTTTAAAAGCGACTCATCATTCGTTAGATTTTTCTCTGTACAAATTTTTAGTAGGGACCTGATGTAATTTACTAGTTAAGGATCATAAAATTTTTGAAACAACTCCAGTAGTAGAATGTTTTCTGCGCATTAATTAAAAAAAAACTTCTATCATTTATTCAGCATCGAAATGCTCTTATGTGGATGAGATGCAACTAATCACTCAACTTTCTGCTACTTTTAATGTATTAGAGCTGGTATCAAGAAGTATCCAAACTGAAGGCAAAGTTCGATTCATTACAACGCTCCCACAGGTATGTGAAGGTTTTTAAAAACACCTTGAAAGAAAAACGCGAAGAGAAACATTTTTTTTTAATTTTTATTAGTGGATTAATTTCCCTGTCGGTTTGGGGAGAGTCTTTGCCACTCTTTCATCATTAAACTGTGTAGTACTTACAACAAAGTATGGCATGTTTTAATCATCTAGGTCTTTTGAATTTTTTACGATGTGGTGAAGTAAAATAGAGGCTTTAGGGGGTGTTGGTAGTGTATTTTAATTCTGATTTATCCATGAACTAAACATAAATTCAGCTAAACATTAAAAATATAAATTTAAATCTTGAGTTCCATTAAATTGAACATTCGATGGTTCCATTTGATTTTCGACCTAAATTTAGATTTATTAAATCCGATTCGCATACAATTTAAGAAGATTGGCTTTTCAGAGTTCCTCAGTTAAATTGTGAATTCAATAAATCGTTAAATCCTGATTTATCAAATTTATTAAATCCTACTTAACGTAAATCCGGGACGCAACCAAACACTGCATTATTAAGATAATATTGCTTGCTAATAAAGAATTGCCGCAAGTGATTAAATTTTTTTCTTGTTATCATTTATCTAAATAAAAAAAAAATTAAAAAAAAATTGATGTAGGCTAAGTGAGAGCTGTGAGTCATGTCGATTGGTGGTTCAACACAGTCGACTCATCAAATTACTTCGGAATGAGCTTAATGNATTGCTTGCTAATAAAGAATTGCCGCAAGTGATTAAATTTTTTTCTTGTTATCATTTATCTAAATAAAAAAATAATTAGAAAAAAATTGATGTAGGCTAAGTGAGAGGTGTGAGTCATGTCGATTGGTGGTCCAACACAGTCGACTCATCAAATTACTTCGGAATGAGCTTAATGAGCTAATGAGTCAAGCTTGAACCAACACTATTATAAACTCATTAACTCGTAAGCTCGCTCATTGCATATATTTGAATTTATTGATTAAGTATTAATTTGTTTAGGAATAACTAAGTAATTTCTTTCCATGTTTTTTCTAAACTCACATTATTTTTATCATTATCTTATTATAGCATTGCTTATATTATAGAGACAATTTCATACCTAGCACTCGTAACATTGCTCTTTACAAATCCAACACTCTCTTTCATCCATGTTTTAAATTCNGTATTATTTTGTTTAGGAATAACTAAGTAATTTCTTTCCATGTTTTTTCTAAACTCACATTATTTTTATCATGATCTTATTATAGCAATGCTTATATTATAGAGACAATTTCATACCTAGCACTCGTAACATTGCTATTTACAAATCCAACACTCTCTTTCATCCATGTTTTAAATTTTCACTTAAATATCAAAATTCATTATAAAACTCCACCCATGTTTTTCATTTTTATCAAATTCTTAATGGTTTGATCGTGACAAGTATAAATAACTTGGTTTGATAGTTAAAAATACCAATTGGGGTCTAGATTTTTCAAATAACAATGTTGCGGTTGCTATGTACGTAATTATCTCTAAATTATAATCATCANTTGGGGTCTAGATTTTTCAAATAACAATGTTGCGGTTGCTATGTACGTAATTATCTCTAAATTATAATCATCTTCTTTCTTTCATAGAAAACTAAGTTGTTTTATGAGCCAACTTAAATATAAGCTTGAGATGGATGTCTAGCTTATTTAATTTTGCCAAGTACAAGCTAAAGTTGAGGGTGACTTGGGCTTGACTCGTCTTGTTTCTATGTTTTGCTTGTTATCAAAGCATGACAAAGGTATTACCTATATAATTGCTATTTTAACATAACATGAAACCAAACAGGTAAAAATTGCTAAAAACATTACCTCAAATTTGATGTCAACATGCAAAATAGTCCTAAAATAGGAAAAACATTTTGTAGGGCCTATTTCATTGATTGTCGGTTGATAAGATGTTTTCAAAATGATGAAAATTGTTAATTTCCTTTCNCAAAGGTATTACCTATATAATTGCTATTTTAACATAACATGAAACCAAACAGGTAAAAATTGCTAAAAACATAACCTCAAATTTGATGTCAACATGCAAAATAGTCCTAAAATGGGAAAAACATTTTGTAGGGTCTATTTCATTGATTGTCGGTTGATAAGATATTTTCAAAATGATGAAAATTGTTAATTTCCATTATTTGTGTCGAGGAATTAAAAAATTAAAAATTTTAAGTACCCATAAACCCCTCAACAACTGTGATTTTGTTTTTCACATGCAAACTAAATGATTGAAAGTAAAAGTATTTTAAAATGAAAAAAGTGAAGAACGTGGTTTTATCTACAAGCAGCCAAAATCCCCTTATGAGTGACTTCTTTGATATGAAAAATGGAATATTCTTGACCAGCCAGTCAACTACTATAGTTGCTAACTTATATTTTCTTGGAATACTTCTAAATAAAAAATTTATGATGATGTATATTCTGAAGGAATTTACTTGGAGAGGACCTTGGACCCTTGAACGTAAAGGAATTACAGCAGTTGGAGCGGCAACTTGAATCTGCTTTATCACAGGCCCGGCAAAGAAAGGTGCTTTTAGACTTGATTTCTTGGTTGGTTTGATTTGAACTACAATTGGTGAAATTATAATTATTACATGTTTATTCGAATAACTAGAAAATATTTTTCGAAATTTAATATGAGTTTCTAAGATATGATTCTAATATTATTCTAATATCTTCTATTTTCAAAATGAAATTTGTAATCACAATATTTCACCAACCAGTTGACTTCAATTACTTTTTTGTGGCTTTCATTTCTTTTGCATATCCGAGAAGAAAAATTGACTTATTCACACACACACACATTATATATATATATATATATATATATATATATTTACATACCGCAATTTCTTTTTTAGTACTTTTTTTTAATATTATTTTAATACTTTAGGATTAGGTATGTGTTTTAGATTGAGATGTTATGTGCATGGAAATATGTTAATCTTATGCCCAAAAAAAAAAACAATAATATTATTTATTTAATAAATTAAAATCCAATGCAAATGGGCTGTTATATGAGCTTCATATTAGTCACAAAGAGCAAATATTGCGTAAACCGGGCGTACGTGCGGACATTAGTATTTGGGTGGAATTGTAGTGGTATTACATCTTATACCGTGTCAATACCACCGATCTACACTTATCTTATCCACACCCAACATTTTTCCCATTCATAGATCATCGAATCTATAATATCAATTTTTTTTTGGATCACTTGTTTTTTTTGTTTTTGCAATTATTTTAAAATCATATTGTTTAGTAATTTTTTTGTATGCTTTTATAATTTATTTTCAAAAAAAATAATTTTAAAAATAAAGTTAAAAATTATTTTGAATGTTTTTACTAAATATATTATAACANGTAAATGGGCTGTTATATGAGCTTCATATTAGTCACAAAGAGCAAATATTGCTAAACCAGGCGTACGTGCAGGCAATAGTATTTGGGTGGAATTGTAGTGGTATTACATCTTATACTGCGCCAATACCACCGATCTACACTTCTCTTATCCACACCCAATATTTTTCCCGTTTATAGATCATCGAATCTATAATATCAATTATTTTTGGATCACTTGTTTTTTTTTTTTTGCAATTAGTTTAAAATCATATTGTTTAGTAATTTTTTTATATGCTTTTATAATTTATTTAAAAAAAAAAAAAATTTTAAAAATAAAGTTAAAAATTTTGTTGAGTGTTCTTACTAAATATATTATAACATATGAAGTATGTTTCATTTTAAATAAAANCGCCCATATATATATATATATATATATATATATATATATATATATATAAACCAAAAATGATCCGAACAGTCCCTAAATGTTTGATATTTGGCTGAAATAATCCAAAACTGAGTGAAACTCTCTTATTTGTGAGCATGCAAAAGTCCAGAATTGCACATGGGATACAAAAAATTTGCGTAATATTTTTTCTAAATTTGTTCCACAAGGCTCATGTAGGAAATGCGTATGAGACGCTAATTAAAATTAAAATTATTTCATTTAGAACTTTTTAAATTAAGTCCCATGCGACATAGGAAGTTGCCTTACTGACACTAGAGCTTTAAGCGTAAATATAAATTCAGTTTTTAAAATACTTATGTGCAATAGTGCTATTGCTGACATTTTATGCAGACACAAATAATGCTGGATCAAATGGAGGAGCTCCGTAAAAAGGTACATTATTTGTATTTTATATTGGCAAAAGCGAGAAATGGTAAACATAAAACAAATGTACGTATCTGATTTCACATATTTTGAATGCACACTTGATCTTTGGAGTAATGCTAAACATTTGGCAATATTACTGAAAGGGATTTTTCTTTCAGAAGAAAAAAGATTGCATTAGGTTAGTTATTTTATGAATNAAATAATGCTGGATCAAATGGAGGAGCTCCGTAAAAAGGTACATTATTTGTATTTTATATTGGCAAAAGCGAAAAATGGTAATCATAAAACAAATGTACGTATCTGATTTCACATATTTGAATGCACACTTGATCTTTGGAGTAATGCTAAACATTTGGCAATATTACTGAAAGGGATTTTTCTTTCAGAAGAAAAAAGATTGCATTAGGTTAGTTATTTTATGAATTCTCTTAGGCGAAAACATTTCCTTCTCTCAATTTAAATTCGTGAAATCAAGGATGGAAATCATGTGCCCCACATATTATCATTGACGATTCATTGTTTATTGTTTGTAATTTCTCATCTAAATTTTAAAATTTGTTTCAGTAAAGGCGATTATGAGGGATTTAGAACAATTTTTTTATTTCGGCGACATACATCAAATGATACGAAACAAGAGAAGAAACAAATTTTAAATTTGAGCAGAGCTCTTAACATAATGNATGCTAAACATTTGGCAATATTACTGAAAGGGATTTTTCTTTCAGAAGAAAAAAGATTGCATTAGGTTAGTTGTTTTATGAATTCTCTTAGGCGAAAACATTTCCTTCTCTCAATTTAAATTCATGAAATCAAGGATGGAAATCATGTTCCCCACATATTATTATTGACGATTCATTGTTTATTGTTTATAATTTCTCATCTAAAATTTGAAATTTGTTTCAGTAAAGGCGATTATGAGGGGTTTAGAAAAAATTTTTTATTACGGCAACATACATCAAATGATTCGAAACAAGAGAAGAAACAGATTTTAAATTTAAGCAGAGCTCTTAACATAATGGAGCAGCAACTGAAGTAGTTCAAAAACATTAAGGTCAACACAACAGGAAAAAAAAAACGAAGTAGGGGACTGTTATCTAACCATTTTAAATGATCTTGATCCTCCTCAATGTCTCTGTTGTGATTAATCAAAAGCACAACTAAAATCCCAATTTCAGTTGTCAAAGTTATAAAATTTTTTAACCTAACAATTGATTATTGGGGGGTTAAAATATAGGCACTTTTAGATTATCTTCTTTTAATTATACTCCTAATGAAAAATTGTGCCTAAGCATGCTATGTAGGGGGTTAGGTTATAACCTGAAAAATGTGAAAATTTGGGTTCATAAAGAGGATACCTTATAAAAAAATATTGAAATTATCATTTTATGTTATCCGAAATCAGGACAAGTGACAAACATGCAAAAGAAATTATATTTTATTGAGATAGGGAGCCTAAAGGAGCACCAACAGAATTCAGTCAGCATAACTACTCCTAGGAGATTGGTAGCTCTATCCTTTGTTCCAGGCTTCGTACATAGCGGATGTTGTAATTACACCAAATAGTGGTGTAGCTACGCCTCAACTCTTTCAATTCTAGGCTTCGAAACAGAGAGGTAAACATAATTACACCGAGCAGCAGTGTAACTACGCTGCATGCATTTTTTTCTCCCAATTTAGTTTTTAAGTCTTCGATTCATAGCAACGAAGTGTGATCTCTCTCTCTCTCTCGTGGTGAAGTCTCTCACATGTGCGATTTTGAAAGGTTTTATATCGATAATAAAGAAGGTGCGGCGTACTGAGAGAGGCGAATTTACGACTTGCAATTTTATTTGTGCAATCAAGGGGGGATTTGGAGCAAAATTCTTGTTTGTTCTAGTGGCGAAGTAAAGATTTGAATGGTAAAAAATTATGTAGATTTTTACTCTCATAATAAAATTTTGGTGTGGTGTGAGTGTGGGTTTTTTTCATTCTCGGGTTTTTCCACGTTGAGTTTTGGTGTATTTTTTATGATTATTTTGTTGTAAGTTTCCGCTTGATATTTTATTCTGGACTTCTCAGTGTGATCCTATTTTCTACCGTGTGACTTTAATTGTAAACGAATCAAAGACCTCAATTTTCCTACACAAGATATATTAAGATGTACTTCCCTCTATAAGAAAGTCAAAATAAATTCTTTCAATTGAGCCTTGCCCTTCTTGATNTGAAGTAAAGATTTGGATGGTACAAATTTATGTAGATTTCTACTCTCATAATAAAATTTTGGTGTGGTGTGACTGTGGTTTTTTTTCATTCTCGGGGTTTTTTCACGTTGAATTTTGGTGTGTTTTCCTATGATTATTTTGTTGTAAGTTTCTACTTGATATTTTATTCTGGACTTCAAGAATCGGGGTGATCCTATTTTCTACGGTGTGGCTTTAATTGTAAATCAATCAAAGACCTCAATTTTCCTACACAAGATATATTAAGATGTACTACCCTCTATAAGGAAGTCTAAATAAATTCTTTCAATTGAGTGTTGCCCTTCTTGAGTTATGACTATATTGGTTGGTTGTCCTTAAATAGTTCTTCAAATATCAACGAACAAAAACTATAACATTCCAAAGCATCCATATCTCCATGCTTTAGAAAAGGCCAACCTTTCATATTTATTAAGTGTTGGAATTAAATTTTGATTAGCCATAGCTTAGTAGCTAATATTAATTCAAATGATGTTTGATAGTTATCTCATGATGTGATAAATATTAATTTTTTATTTGGTGCAAAGCCAAAAGATTTGCATCATCATTGCACGATTACAATAAAGCTGACTAAGTAGGTTATGATTCATAAAATTGATACTTTAATGTTATGCTATGATAAACATAAAATATGTTCCTTAAAGGCCATCTTTAGATAATATTTGATGCATATGATAAAGCATCAAGCTCTTTGGCATCCTATTTTGATTTAAAATTGATCAATTAACTCGGGTCACATATTTATAAGATTTTCTTAGAAAACACAACCCATAATTATTAATAGAGATCTTTGGGTTAGAAGACAATATTTATTGACTAAGTAAATCATGATTCATTATCGTATTGGGATGATAAAATTATAGAATTTCGAATGGATGAGTAATCATCTCGTAAACATAACTCTTTCAAATCATAGAGTTAATTCTTTTCTTTTTACATGCCGAAGAAATACTATTATTACTCCTAAGAAACATAGGTAATAATACTTTTGNCGGATCACATATTTATAAGATTTTCTTAGAAAACACAACCCATAATTATTAATAGAGATCTTTGGGTTAGAATGGGTTGACAATATTTATTGACTAAGTAAATCATGATTCACTATCGTATTGGGATGATAAAATTATAGAATTTTGAATGGATGAGTAATCATCTCGTAAACATAACTCTTTCAAATCATAGAGTTAATACTTTAATTTTTACATGCCGAAGAAATACTATTATTACTCCTAAGTAACATAGGTAATAATACTTTTANTTTGGCAATATTACTGAAAGGGATTTTTCTTTCAGAAGAAAAAAGATTGCATTAGGTTAGTTATTTTATGAAGTCTCTTAGGCGAAAACATTTCCTTCTCTCAATTTAAATTCGTGAAATCAAGGATGGAAATCATGTGCCCCACATATTATCATTGACGATTCATTGTTTATTGTTTATAATTTCTCATCTAAATTTTAAAATTTGTTTCAGTAAAGGCGACTATGAGGGATTTAGAAAAATTTTTTTATTACGGCGACATACATCAAATGATGCGAAACAAGAGAAGAAACAAATTTTAAATTTGAGCAGAGCTCTTAACATAATGGAGCAGCAACTGAAGTAGTTCAAAAACATTAATGTCAGCACAAGAAGAAAAAAAAAAAAAACGAAGTAGGGGACTGTTATCTAACCATTTTAAATGATCTTGATCCTCCTCAATGTCTCTGTTGTGATTAATCAAAAGCATAACTAAAATCCCAACTTCAGTTGTCAGAGTTATAAAAACTTTTAACCTAACAATTGATTATTAGGGGGTTAAAATATAGGCACTTTTAGATTTATCTTCTTTTAATTATACTCCTAATGAAAAATTGTCCCTAAGCATGCTATGTAGGGGGTTAAGTTAGTGAACCTGAAAAATGTGAAAATTTGGGTTCATAATGAGGATACCTGATAAAAAAATATTGAAACTATCATTTTATGTTTTCCGAAATCAGGACAAGTGACAAACATGCAAAAGAAATTATATTTTATTGAGATAGGGAGCCTAAAGGAGCACCCACAGTCTCAAACAGAATTCAGTCAGCATAACTACTCCTAGAAGATTGGTAGCTCTATCCTTCGTACCACGCTTCGTACATAGCGGATGTTGTAATTACACCAAATAGTGGTGTAGCTACGCCTCAACTCTTTCAATTCTAGGCTTTGAAACAGAGAGGTAAACATAATTACACCGAGGAGCAGTGTAACTACGCTGCATGCATTTTTTTCTCCCAATCTAGTTTTTAAGTCTTCGATTCATAGCAACGAAGTGTGATCTCTCTCTCTCTCTCGTGGTGAAATCTCTCACACGTGCGATTTTGAAAGGTTTTATATCGATAATAAAGAAGGTGCGGTGTACTGAGAGAGGCGAATTTACGACGTGCAATTTTATTTGTTCAATCAAGAGGGGATTTGGAGCAAAATTCTTGTTTGTTCTAGTGGTGAAGTAAAGATTTGGATGGTACAAATTTATGTAGATTTCTACTCTCATAATAAAATTTTGGTGTGGTGTGACTGTGGTTTTTTTTCATTCTCGGGGTTTTTTCACGTTGAATTTTGGTGTGTTTTCCTATGATTATTTTGTTGTAAGTTTCTACTTGATATTTTATTCTGGACTTCAAGAATCGGGGTGATCCTATTTTCTACGGTGTGGCTTTAATTGTAAATCAATCAAAGACCTCAATTTTCCTACACAAGATATATTAAGATGTACTACCCTCTATAAGGAAGTCTAAATAAATTCTTTCAATTGAGTGTTGCCCTTCTTGAGTTATGACTATATTGGTTGGTTGTCCTTAAATAGTTCTTCAAATATCAACGAACAAAAACTATAACATTCCAAAGCATCCATATCTCTATGCTTTAGAAAAGGCCAACCTTTCATATTTATTAAGTGTTGGAATTAAATTTTGATTAGCCATAGCTTAGTAGCTAATATTAATTCAAATGATGTTTGATAGTTATCTCATGATGTGATAAATATTAATTTTTTATTTGGTGCAAAGCCAAAAGATTTGCATCATCATTGCACGATTACAATAAAGCTGACTAAGTAGGTTATGATTCATAAAATTGATACTTTAATGTTATGCTATGATAAACATAAAATATGTTCCTTAAAGGCCATCTTTAGATAATATTTGATGCATATGATAAAGCATCAAGCTCTTTGGCATCCTATTTTGATTTAAAATTGATCAATTAACTCGGATCACATATTTATAAGATTTTCTTAGAAAACACAACCCATAATTATTAATAGAGATCTTTGGGTTAGAATGGGTTGACAATATTTATTGACTAAGTAAATCATGATTCACTATCGTATTGGGATGATAAAATTATAGAATTTTGAATGGATGAGTAATCATCTCGTAAACATAACTCTTTCAAATCATAGAGTTAATACTTTAATTTTTACATGCCGAAGAAATACTATTATTACTCCTAAGTAACATAGGTAATAATACTTTTATAAGAGAGCCAATTTTAATTGCCTTAATCAAAAGTGCTTATGATAAATGGAGAAGTGACCATAAGTGATTATGCTTTTGGGAGACCATTACAGGTGGGAAAATTAAGTGCTTAGAAGAGAGAGAGCTTTCAAAATTGTGCCAAAATATAATGTTCCAATTTACCTTTTTAAAATTTTTTATCCTATTTTGGTTTGAGAGCACATAAAGGTTCTTTAGAACCCATACTTTCTTTATGACTTTGCTGAGTAGGGTCTCTCTTTTCATTTCTTGAATGTCATTCCAGCTAAAGAAAACATAAATATATGCATCACTTAATTAATTTCACATTAAAACATAAGGATTACTTATATTAAGTAGCTAACCCTCTGACCTTCTAGGAAATTATTAGTGGTTAATCGACATGTAGACAATTTCATTCATTATTCAACTTGAGGAGAGTTCCACTTGCTAGTACTAGATTAATTTTATTAGTGCTACAACCAAATGAGTAAACATTCAATTTGGTTCCTTATGATACCAAGTTTTCTCATCACATGAAATGCAACAAATAGCCTATTGTTGTAAGTGGTGCATCAAATGCACATGTTACGTTAATTAAATCTTAAGCTTTGAATGTTTAAATCAAAACAAGAAGAGCCAAGTTTGCCATTATATAGGATGCTATTCCTTGTGCATGCTTACTCACTCAAGGTAGGTAGTCTAACATGTTCATTCCAATGGAGCAAATGGCTCAATTAGTGGAGATGTAAGTTATTGGTATCACAAAAATGCCAAAAGGAGACCCTATTTTTCTACTAATTTTTTTAGATCAATGATACCATCTATTAATAAATTTATAATTCAACAAGTGACTACCACATATAATTTAATTTTTGTTCCTTCCCAACATTGCTCAACTTGTTAATCTAGCACTAGATTAGAATGGATTTGAAAATAAAAAACAAGTGCTCTCAGTTTAACTTGTATGAGAGAAATTTGATAAAAAATTTAAATATTGATATTGTAAATATTGTAAGTGCAAAATTGGGCTAAAATGACATCTTGTTCATCTTAAGATTGAGCTATATATGGCTAGTCCTAAACAAAATTATTTTCATGCTATTGCTTACTTTCACAAGATCATATAATTTGTAATGACAATTTATCCCAAATGTTAACTACATTAGAAGGCATTAAGCAACTTTTAATTTTGGAGGTATTAGTTAGTATATTGAAATAATGATCTTTGATATAAAGATAAAACATTTCAATATTTCATTCATGAGTTAAGTCGAATTTTTTATACAAAGTTATGTAAGAAAATGATTTGAAATGGCATATTAGATAAATAACTACATTCATAACAAATTTATCTCTATTGTTGACTACATTGGAAGGTAATAAACGACTTTTTAATTTTGGAGGTATTATTGATTATATTGAAAGAAAGTTGACATTTCAATAATTCATTCATTAGTTAAGTTGAATTTTTCATACAAAGTTATGTAAGTAAATGATTTAAAATGGCATATTAGAAAAAATAACACCTAACTATTTTATATGACACAATCATAGCACCACTTTGAAAATAGAAGGGGTTCATTTACATACATACCACCCAACTACCCAACTGTTATATATGTATTTAGATCTCATACACACACTCACATACACAGGTATCAATAAATAAATAAATAGATATATATAGAAAGAGAGAGAGAGAGAGAGAGAGAGAGAGAGAGACTCCCACACACATGACACACAAGCACCAACATGCACCCACATGTGCACAGAGATTGAGGCGGAGACTGACACATCCACATGTACGCCTATGCACACGCATGCAAGCACACACACACACACAAACAATTCATGGTTTGAAATTTGTGGAGAGTGTGGCAAGCGGCTGCCGTTTGAGGGTGTCGATGAAGAGCGTCATTAGAGACCAAAGTTGGAGAGCATTGACAGAGAGGAGAAATCCCCTCAACTTCGCTAGAACCCTATTTGAAACCAGGACGAAATGCTAAGTGTGGGAGTAGCGTGTGTGGATTAGGTTAAAAAGATATTAGTGACTGATATGCAACTCAACTTTTAGACGCAAATAATTTGCTGCTGAAATTGCCACCGGTAGGCAACCAATTTTAAGTAATTTTTATCACAACAAAAATTCAGCTGTAAAATTGACCACAAAAGCTTTATGAAAAAAATTTCTCACGGTAAGCAGCCAGTTTTAAGTAAATTATATTGCGGTTGAATGTTTAGCCGCAAAATCTACTTCTAAATTGAAGGGTCAGAATTTTTAGCCACTAATGCAAACGTTGAAAATTTAATTGCAATTTCGGACGCTAATTAACCGACTAAATAAATCAGTCTGAGGATCAACCGTTAATTTGTGTTATTCTTGTAGTGGATGTTTGGGCCATGAAATCTTTCATCAACATATTAATTTCAGACTAAATATATAACAAACATCATTATTTAAGATTTACTACATTAATTGGTATAATTTGTTCGTATAAATGAGTGCATCAAAATCATGAGTGAAGAGGAGTTCTCTTCTAGAATTCTTAAAACATTCAATCTAGAAATACTTAGAAATATTAAAAAGGTTAAATATTTGAGCTATCTTTGAGAAATGCTTAGAATTGCACAACATTATTTCATATCATCAGGATCCTAAAATAAAAAAGCATTTGTGGTAGATGTTGGTATATATGTGAATGCATGGCAACCTTCAACTAAAATAACATAAGGAAAATATGGAAGGATCATAAATGCATACATCGATGAGAAACAACCATTAATCTATAATATAGAATACATTTAATTGGATGATTACTTGGAATAGCAAAATCTTCTGCCTTTTGGATATTCTTTCTTTTATAGATCTTTGTTTCTAATAAGAAAAAAAATGTAAAATGGCATAATAAAAAATTGTAATAAAATCACAAGGATTTTGTTTTTCTATCACTGGAGGGGCTATATATACTAGAATTTGAAGCATTAAAGGGTTAGTTTAATGCAACTTCATGCAACCTAGAGACCTTTTTTTTCATTTAATGGAATGACTAAGAATTGTTTTAGATTAATAAAGAGTAAAAAAATTATGTACCACATGAATGGAATAGAGAAAACATGAAAGAAGACATATGGCTCTCTTTGTTTGGACAAGGGGGGATGTATGGTGAGGGATGCATATGCATATTAGTTGAATTAGTATGGATAAAATATGCTGAAAATTTATTAAAAGGTAAGGGTCTTACAACAAAGGGACATAATGCAGGTTTTATAGTAACACTATCTATTACTCAAAATTCTTTGAAATTATACATATTTGATGGAGATAGCAATCCCACAATTCTAATGTAGTTCATTTAGCTATTTAAATGAGCAATATTTCCATTATGCTCCAAAGGATATAATTTCATAGAACCATGTTCTAGATGAATGCAATTATATTAGCCACTATAAGGGTCTCTTGAAGACAATTACTATGATTTATTTTATTATAATTGGCCATAACAATCTTGTAAAAATTCCTAAGTGAGGATGGTGTTTTAAATATTCTTTATATATGTGATATTTATCGGATGTCATTAACATTGTCGGTTTCAAGCTAAGATGTGAAAAGCAGAGGGTTGTGTTAGGTAGTCGAAACCAGCATAAAACTTGTTGAAAAAATCATGAAATGAATCATTTTGATCATTGCGTAAGTGCTAGGGTGTCCCCTGAAAGTGATGCACTGTATGGTCTGAATACAATGAAAAGTGTGCAAGGGCCCCTACACCGGCACCCGTGTTTTATGTCAAATAAGCAAGGGTCTCACATTACATACGAATACAGGTATAGAAGTTAGTCTATGAAACTAATATTAGTTTAAGATCTTGAAATATAGGTACTGATAAATTAATGGAATCAGTTGATATTATGATTCATAGAAAGATAAATATCTTATGTGTTCAAGAAACTAAATGGGTTGGAGAAAAGNCTTGTCCCATTTGTGATAAACCTATTATTTTATATTTTGAAGGGATTGTAAACATTAGCAAACCCACTTAGTTGGACAAATGCCTGTTGTTGTTTTTTCTTTTTGTTGAGGAGACTGTCAACATTGAAAGGTGCTAACATTAATGAATGGTTGATTAAGGAAATTGTGAAGTAGGCATAGATGGAATAGGCTACAACTAAGAGATTGTGGTCATGATTAATGTTAAAGTCACATATGATGAGTCACATTTAGTAGTCTAATTTTCATTTGTCATCTCTCCATGAGAAGCTCCATTATGTTATAATTATATGTAATAAAGGATTTTTTCATGAGAACATAAAATTATTTCATTAAGTTGGTGGTACATGGGGGTGTTTTTACATGAAAGATGTTAGGCATAACCCCCTCAGAAATAGAGTTATCATTCTCCCAACATGAAGAATTGCTTTTAATTATAAGAAATATGATGAATAATAAAAATTACACTTTGTTTGGCCTAAATATATTACATTTATTTTAATTATGTTGAGATTGAAGTCAGATGCCATCTACTTATGTCTGAGTAAAAACAAATCTCATTATATGAGCTTATGTAGTTCAAAATGGAATGCACAGTGTTATTAAAATGTGCCAATCTTATATATGGATCGATCACTCTTTTTCATTTTGAAAAGGAGCTAAAAAGAAAACTTAATTCATATATGAAGATTTTCATAAAAGAACTAAATAATTCACCATTTTAATACATAAAATAAATGTCAACAAATTTAATGTACAATTAACAATGATAGATCTTCTCTTAAAGCGACCTCTATGTAGAAATATATACTTGATTTTAGTTGTTTAAATAATACCTAATTATCTCTTGAGTCAATTTGGGCATCTCAACTTCGGAGGACTTGAATTGCTTTCAAAGAAAGAGATGGTGAAAGATTACCTTGCATCAACCACCCTGATCAATTATGTGAAAAATGTTTACTTGGAAAATACTTCTGGAAAAGCTTTCAAAGGGAGTCAAGTTCAAGAGCCCAAAAGCCTCTTGAGCTCATACATACAGATGTCTGTGGTCCAATAAAGCCAAGCTCACTCAATAAGAGCAACTATTTTTTTCTCTTCATAGATGATTTTCACAAAAAAATATGGATGTATTTTTTAAAACAAAAATCAAAGATTTTTGGAACATTCAAGAAGTTTAAGGCAGATGTAGAGAAAAAGAGTGGTCTCAAGATCAAAGCCATGCGATCTGATCAAGGAGAAAAATTCACTTAAAAATATTTCAAGAATTCTATGAAACCAATGAAATATGTCAACTTCTCACTCTTCCAAGATCCCACCAACAAAATGGAGTAGCGGAAAGAAAGAATAAAACCATCCTTAACATGGCAAGAAACATGTTAAACATCAAGAGATTGCCGAAGGAGTTTTTGGCAGAAGCGGTTTCATGTGCTTTTTATTAACAAGAAGTGTGTTGAGAAAGACACCACAAGAAACATGGAGTGGAAGGAAGCCCGACATCTCTCATCTACAAGTTTTTGGATGCATAAGTCATGTACACATACCCGACGGGAAAAGAAGTAAGCTGGATGATAAGAGCTAGAAGTTCATTTTCATTGGTTACGACAACAAATCGAAAGGCTATAAGCCAAACAATCCAAATACAGGCAAGACAACTGTCAGCAGAGATGTCATATTCGATGGAGGAGGATGTGACTGAGAACTGCATGATGAGGACTACAACTTTTTCCCATACTTTCAAGAAGAAGATACAGAGCAACCCATGATCAAGCAACCAAGAGAGGAGCCTACTACTCCACAAACAGCATTAACTACAAGTAGTCAAAGAGACTCATTGTCATCAACTTCAAGAGAAAATTCAAGTGAAAGAGTACTGCTCTTCAAAAGATTAGAAGATCTTTATAAGGTAACTATGAATCAAGATAATCTTACTCTTTTTTGTCTCTTTGCCGACTGTGAACCCGTGGATTTCTAAGAAGCCATACAAAGCAAGAAGTGGAAAGATGAAATGGATGAAGAAATCAAGTCAATCGAGAAGAACGACACATGAGAGCTAACTTCACTTTCTAAAAGGCATAAGACAATTAGCGTGAAGTGGGTGTACAAAACAAAGAAGAATTCCAAAGGAAAAATTGAAAGATACAAGGCAAGATTAGTGACAAAAGACTACAGTAAAAAAGAATCCATCGAAAGAAAGGAGATACAAGTGGAGTATGTGAAGTCTCCAGATAACGTTGCATAAATTTTTGCCAAGCCACTCAAGCGTGAAGACTTTATTAAAATGAGAAATTTACTTGGAGTCATAAAATCAAGTTTAAGAGGGGGAGTTGAAATATAAACTTGATTTTGGTAGTTTAAATAAAGCCTAATTATGTCTCATCCAGAAGCTTATTCTAGAATATGTGGTAGGTATGAAATTATTATGTGGTAGGTGTGAAATTATTGTGTGCTAGATATGAAATTATTTGTAACCATTAGATTGAAATTGTAGTGGCACAATCCTAGCCATTAATTTAAGGAGGTGTCACTAATATAAATAAGGGTGGAGTATTTGAGTTTGTATCAAGTCAAGTAAATGTGATAAATAAAAGTGAAACTTTTTCCATAAATTTTTACCCTTTGTCATATCCTAAAAGCTTCTCTATTCCAACACTCTATTCCCTTAAAATTGGTATTTTGATGTATCAAAGAGAGGTTTGACATTTGGTGCAACATAAAAACTAATAACAAACCTGAATGTTTTATTTAATCATTTACCTGCTGATGATTTTAGCTTAAGAAAAAAAGTGGAAGAATGCAAAGTTAGAAATAAGAGTAGTTACCTTTTTTTTTAAAAAATTGTTTGCAAGTTTGATGTAACCCGCAAGCTAAATAGAAATTGAAGGTATTTGAAGAAAATTTTATTTTAAGAAAGCGCTGATTAAATTGAACCATGATTCACTTCAAAAAGGTTACGGGCATCTGGTCAAATTACACTTTTTGAAGTCTCTTAAGGAATGGAACTCAATTGTTCCTTATATTTTAAGAAAATGATCCTGAAAAAAAAAACAAATTTCTAATTCTTTAAAATTATTTAAAATAAGTTATGCAAAGCTTATGTATTTTATGATGCATTCTATTGTTTTTTTGTGTGTGCAGGATTTATGGAAAATCATTTTAAATTCTTATGTAAACTATAATTAAATTTTATGTCACCCTCATTACGAAAAAAAAGCATTAGAGCATTAATTTAAGATCATGGCAGTGAAGTTTAATATCAAATTGTTTTATTATTCATGGCTTTAGAAATAGGATTTGTTTATTACATTCAAATTATGCTTTGTTGAAGGTTTTCCAAAGTCAAAGAACATGATTTATGCATGCTGCTATGAATACGATGAAGAAAGTCTTATAAAGATCAAGTAATAGTTGTGTTGTAAACTTTTAACCCAAAAAAATTTATTAAACATTATTAAGTCAACGAACATGATTAACGGATGCTGCTGTGTCAAAATGGAGTCCATGTCAATTCCCCTCAGTAAGAGGGAGTGGTTTGAGGGGAATTGACTAAGCACTTCTTACAAGCAACACTGCTACTTGAATTTGAGTTATTGCCACTCTCTGAAAAAATGTGTCAAATATCACCTTTTATTATTATTATTATCATTATTATTTCTATATCAAAAGTGTGACTGTATACAAGCAACAATTTAGTTATCTTATAGATTAATTTACTATAATTTTAATAAAGTATGAATAATGCTAGTGCTATTAAATCATTTACTTCTTTTTTTTTTTTAAGAACTGGGCGAAATCTCTTATTCGCATTTTATCAAAGATGTAGTAAAATAGTACTAATTGGCTACTTCGATTCATATTATCTAAATGTGTTGAACAAAAAAATGTGATCATTTACGAAATCTCTTTTTGTTTTAAGTTTCCATAATTCTTTTTTCACTACAATGTTCTTATTCAGCCATTCAAACTTTCAGAAACTTCTTGTTTTAAGACAAAAAAAATAACAATAAAAACATAAAAATAAAATAAATAAATAAAAACTTCTTGTTTTAAGATAATTTGAGGAAATGTTGCTGCAAATTAATCCAAACAATACAATTCCTATTATTTCCCCTACGCAATTTATATTTTATGATATATCTTGTTTTTTGGCAGGAACGTCAACTTGGAGAGATCAATAAGCAGCTAAAAATGAAGGTATATTTTATCATCTTAGCGTATCATAACTGCAATTGTAAGTTTATGTAATCAAAATTTATTTGTATCATAAAAACTTTAAAAAAAAATATTGATATAAAATAGGGTTACAGCTCAAATTTATCGAGGTTCTTTTTTAAAGTACTTTTTCATTTTTATGCAGAATGTTACAAAAATCANATAAAGCAAATTCTATGTGGGATAAATTAATAAAAACTATTAAACAAATGGTAAAAGTTGTATTTGGAGAATCAAAAGAAAAAGTTTTTATAAATAAAAATTGTTGGTGGTGGAGTAATATTGTGCAAAAAAGGATAAAATATATTAAGGTATGATATAACAATTGGTTTAAATGTAAAATGTTAGAGAATTAGAAAAAAAAAGTCAAATGATTGTAGAGAGTCTAAGAGAAGAATCTGTGACGCTAAAAATGCTGCTTTTAGTGATCTTTATAGTAGATTATATACTTAGGAGGGTGAAAAATATATGTTTAAACTAGCAAACAAAGATAAAATAAAAGTAAGGATTTACTCAAGTAAAGTGTATTAAAGATAAAGATCAGAATGTACTTTTATTAGAAGAAGATATTCAAAATAGGTGGGAGAGTTATATTCATAATTTTTTTAATGAAATTTTGGAAAATACGATCAACCTTATTGATCTTAATATCATTAATAATAATAAAATGTTTCATTTTAACTGTTTCATTAGTAAAAAATAAGTTGATGAGGCTTTAAAGAAAACCAAGGGTGGAAAGTCTGTAGGAACTGATGATATCCTAATTGAAGTGTGGAAATATTTAGGAGATTTGAGAGTTTCTTCGCTTAATAAACTCTTTAATATTATTTTAAAAACTAAAAGAGATGCTTGAAGAGTGGAGGGAAGAGTATTTTAGTTCCCATTTTTAGGAATAAATAGGATGCACAAGACTGTGTCGATTATAATGGAATTAAGTTGATGTGTCATACTTTAAAATTATGGGAGTGGATAATTGAACATAGGTTAAGATGAAAAAGTTCAGAGATAATAAAGAGGATTTATGTCGGGTAGGTCTACTATGAAAGCTATACATTTATTGAGAGGTTCGATGAAAAAGTTCAGAGATAATAAAGAGGATCTACATATGATTTTTATTGATTTAGATAAGCTTACGATAAGTTTCCAAGAGATATCATTTGGAGATTTCTTGAGAAGAAAGGTGTTGATATGACTTATATTCAATTCGTTAAATNGATGCCTGAAGAGTGGAGGGAAGAGTATTTTAGTTCCCATTTTTAGGAATAAATAGGATGCACAAGACTGTGCCGATTATAATGGAATTAAGTTGATGTGTAATACTTTAAAATTATGGGAGTGGATAATTGAACATAGGTTAAGATGGAAAAGTTCAGAGATAATAAAGAGGATTTATGCCGGGTAGGTCTACTATGGAAACTATACATTTATTGAGAGGTTCGATGGAAAAGTTCAGAGATAATAAAGAGGATCTAAATATGATTTTTATTGATTTAGATAAGCTTACGATAAGTTTCCAAGAGATATCATTTGGAGAGTTCTTGAGAAGAAAGGTGTTAATATGACTTATATTCAATTCGTTAAAGATATGAATACAAGAAATTTTACTTATGCTTGAATAGAAGGAAGATTGACCAAATATTTTCCTATTTTGTTTGGTTTACATCAGGGATCAGCTTTCAAGCCCATATATTTTTTGCTTTATTTATGGATGGTCTTACTGGACACTTACAAGAGGATGTACCTTTGTGTATGCTTTTTGCTGATGATATCCTTATCGTGGATAAGACAAGAGAAAAAGCTTAGGAAAAACTTTAGTATGGAGGTCTACCTTTGAGTCTAAAGGCCTTCTTTCGAGTAGAACTAAAATTGAATACATGGAATGTAATTTTAGTAGTAGTAGTTCTAATGATAGAAATTTAACTATGGGTGATTAAATTATTAAAAGGTGTTAATACTTTAGATATCTCAAGTCTTATTGTTCAAAGTGATGATGATATTGATGGGGATTTTATTAGTAGAATTCTAGTTGATTGGTTGAAGTGGAGGATTGCTTCAAGTCTATTGTATGATAGAAAAGTACCGCTTAAACTCAAAGGAAAATTTTAAAAGATGGTGGTGAGACCTGCAATGCTCTATGGCGCTGAATGTTGGCCTTTAAAAGAGAAGCATAAAACTAAGTTAAGTGTTGTCGAGATGAGAATGATTAGGAGGATGAGTGGCTTTACACTAAGAGAGAAAATGCGAGATGAATATATCCATGATAGGGTCTGTNTTTATAAGATGGTGGTGAGACCTGCAATGCTCTATGGCGCTAAATGTTGGCCTTTAAAAGAGAAGCATAAAAATAAGTTAAGTGTTGTGGAGATGAGAATGATTAGGAGGATGAGTGGCTTTACACTATGAGAGAAAATGCGAGATGAATATATCCGTGATAGGGTCCGTGTGGCTCCAGTGACGGACAATATTAGAGAAAGTCGTCTTAGATGGTTTGGTCACATTAAACGTTGACCATCTGATGATTCGATTAATAGAGTAGATGTTTTAGATTTAACTTATGTTAAGAAAGGAATAGGTAGACCTAGGATGACTTGGGTATATTGTATAAAACATGATCTTAATTTATTAGAATTAAATGAAAATATGACACTANTTAAACGTTGACCATCTGATGATTCGATTAATAGAGTAGATGTTTTAGATTTAACTTATGTTAAGAAAGGAAGAGGTAGACCTATGATGACTTGGGTATATTGTATAAAAAATGATCTTAATTTATTAGAATTAAATGAAAAAAAAGGCACTTAATAGGACACCAGGGCGAAAAAGGATTCATATAGCTGACCCCACTTAATCGGATAAAGGTTTTGTTGTTGTTGTTGTTGTATATTTGATCATTAATATGACAATGGGAGTATAAACAACGAATTTTATCAAATTTAACATTTAATAAAAATCCATACTTCTCTTAATTCAATAATTTCCTATTCTCAAAATAGAATATATGACCATTAATTAAAAACTTAAGCAACAAATAATCTACAAATCGGGTAACTTTTATGGGTTGGGGATGCAAAAAAAAGAAAATGGTATAAGATTGATGCACAAATTTGCAAGAGAAAACAAAAAAGGAAAAGTTGAGGATTAATTTATTATTACCAAGAGTGAAGGCCATATAAGGAGCCTTATTAAAGTACTATTTATGGCAAGAATTTAAACCTTATTAAGAAATGATAAAACCAAATCATCAAAGAGTTAATAGATTACAACAAATAGTGATCTACAAATCTGAAATCTAGAGCAAAATTAGTTGCTCTCAACAATAGCTTCAACCCCTCACTTTGTCCTTTTATGATGTTATTTATGGCAAATTGGTTACTCCTAATACTATTTTAAAAAGTCTTCTCCCATTTGTGATAAACCTATTATTTTATTNCATTAATTAAAAACTTAAGCAACAAATAATCTACAAATCGGGTAACTTTTATGGGTTGGGGATGCAAAAAAAGAAAATGTGCTACTACGTATAAGATTGATGCACGAATTTGCAAGAGAAAACAAAAAAGGAAAAGTTGAGGATTAATTTATTATTACCAGGAGTGAAGGCCATATAAGGAGCCTTATTAAAGTACTATTTATAGCAAGTAATTTAAACCTTCTTAAGAAATGATAAAACCAAATCACCAAAGAGTTAATAGATTACAACAAATAGTGATCTACAAATCTGAAATCTAGAGCAAAATTAGTTGCTCTCAACAATAGCTTCAACCCCTCACTTTGTCCTTTTATGATGTTATTTATGGCAAATTGATTACTCCTAATACTATTTTAAAAAGTCTTCTCCCATTTGTGATAAACCTATTATTTTATATTTTGAAGGGATTGTAAACATTAGCAAACCCACTTAGTGGGACAAATGTCTGTTGTTGTTTTTTTTTTGTTGAGGAGACTGTCAACATTGAAAGGTGCTAACATTAATGAATGGTGCATTAAAAAAATTGTGAAGTAGGCATAGATGGAATAGGCTACAATTAAGAGATTGTGGTCATGATTAATGTTAAAGTCACATATGATGAGTCACATTTAGTAGTCTAATTTTCATTTGTCATCTCTCCATGAGAAGCTCCATTATGTTATAATTATNTGATGAGTCACATTTAGTAGTCTAATTTTCATTTGTCATCTCTCCATGAGAAGCTCCATTATGTTATAATTACATGTAATAAATGATTTTTTCATGACAACATAAAATTATTTCATTAAGTTGGTGGTACAAGGGGTGTTTTTACATGGAAGATGTTAGGCATAATCCCCTCAGAAATAGAGTTATCATTCTCCCAACATGAAGAATTGCTTTTAATTATAAGAAATATGATGAATAATAAAAATTACACTTTGTTTGGCCTAAATATATTACATTTATTTTAATTATGTTGAGATTGAAGTCAGATGCCATCTACCTATGTATGAGTAAAAAAAATTCTCATTATATGAGCTTATGTAGTTCAAAATGGAATGCACAATGTTATTAAGCCAATCTTATATATGAATTCGATCACTCTTTTTCATTTTGAAATGGAGCTCAAAAGAAAACATAATTCATATATGAAAATTTTCATAAAAGAACCAAATAATTCACCATTTTAATACATAAAATAAATGTCAATAAATTTAGTGTACAATTAACAATGATAGATCTTCTCTTAGAGAGACATCTATGTTGAAATATATACTTGATTTTAGTTGTTTAAATAATACCTAATTATGTCTTTAGTCGATTTGGGCATCTCAACTTCGGAGGACTTGAATTACTTTCAAATAAAGAGATGATGGAGGATTACCTTGCATCAACCACCCTGATCAATTATGTGAAGAATGTTTACTTAGAAATCACTTCAGGAAAAGCTTTCTAAGGGAGTCAAGTTCAAGAGCCAAAGAGCCTCTTGAGCTCATACATACAGATGTCTGCGGTCCAATAAAGTCATGCTCACTCGATAAGAGCAACTATTTTCTTCTCTTCTTAGATGATTTTTCATGAAAAATATGGGTGTATTTCTTAAAACAAAAATCAGAGATTTTTGAAACATTCAAGAAGTTTAAGGCAGATGTAGAGAAAGAGAGTAGTCTCAAGATCAAAGCCATGCGATCTGATCAAGGAGGAGAATTCACTTCAAAAAAAATTCAAGAATTCTGTGAAGCCAATGGAATACATCGACTTCTAACTGTTTCAAGATCCCCCCAACAAAATGGATTAACAGAAATGAAGAATAGAACCATCCTTAACATGACAAGAAGCATGTTAAAAAGCAAGAGATTGCCGAAGGAGTTTTGGGCATAAGCGGTTGCATGTGCTGTTTATTTGACTAACCAATCACCAATAAGAAGTGTGTTGAGAAAGACACCACAAAAAACATTGAGTGGAAGGAAGCCCGACATCTCTCATCTACAAGTTTTTGGATGCATAAGTCATGTACACATACCCGACGAGAAAAAAAGTAAGCTGGATGATAAGAGCGAGAAGTTCTTTTTCATTGGTTACGACAACAAATCGAAAGACTACAAGCTAAACAATCCAAATACAGGGAAGACAACTGTCAGCAGAGATGTCATATTCGATGAAGGAGGAGAATGTGACTGGGAACTACATGATGAAGACTACAAATTTTTTTCATACTTTCAAGAAGAAGACACAGAGCAGCCTGAAATCGAGCAAGCAAGAGAAGAGCCTACTACTCCACAAACAACATTAACTAAAAGTAATCAAAGAGACTCATCGTCATCAACTTCAAGAGAAAGTTCAAGTGAAAGAGTACTGCTCTTCAAAAGATTAGAAGATAGGTAACTATGAATCAAGATAATCTTACTCTTTTTTGTCTCTTTGCCGACTGTGAACCCATGGATTTCCAAGAAGTCATACAAAGTAAGAAGTGGAAAGATGAAATGAATGAAGAAATTAAGTCAATCTAGAAGAACGACACATGAGAGGTAGCTTCACTTCCTAAA
The DNA here is from genome assembly GCA_002079205.1 of Phalaenopsis hybrid cultivar. NCBI lineage: Eukaryota > Viridiplantae > Streptophyta > Magnoliopsida > Asparagales > Orchidaceae > Phalaenopsis > Phalaenopsis hybrid cultivar. The sequence goes on along the minus strand of JXCR01098691.1, from coordinate 38,554 downwards.
GGGCATAAGACAATTGGTGTGAAGTGGGTGTACAAAACAAGGAAGAATTCCAAAGGAAAAATTGAAAGATATAAGACAAGATTGGTGACAAAAGACTGCAGTAAAAAAGAATGCATCAAAAGAAAGAAGATACAAGTGGAGTATGCGAAGTCTTAAGATCAAGTTGCAGATATTTTTACTAAGCCACTCAAGAGTGAAGACTTTATTAAAATGAGAAATTTACTTGAAGTCACAAAATTAATTTTAAGAGGGGGTGTTGAAATATAAACTTGATTTTATTTGTTTAAATAAAGCCTAATTATGTCTCATCTTGAAGCTTATTCTAGAATATGTGGTAGGTATGAAATTATTATGTGGTAGGTGTCAAATTATTGTGTGCTAGATATGAAATTATTTGTAACCATTAGATTGAAATTGTAGTGCACAATCCTAGCCATTAATTTAAGGAGATGTCACTAGTATAAATAGGGGTGAAGTATTTGAGTTTGTATCAAGTCAAGTGAAGGTGATAAATAAAAGTGAAACTTCTTCCATAAATTTTTACCCTTTGTCATATCCTAAAAACTTCTCCATTCCAACACTCTATTCCCTTCAAAAATTGGTAGTGAGAGACTAGACCAACTGGTTCGGTTCGAGAGTAAAGCTCTGAAGTTCAGGCTTGGGGCGCTTGACAAGTTTTCGATATTTGGTGCAACATAAAAACTAATAACAAACCTGAATGTTTTATTTAATCATTTACATGCTGATGATTTTAGCTTAAGAAAAATAGTCGAAGAATGCAAAGTTAGAAATAAGAGTAGTTACCTTTTTTTTCTTNTTTTTTGTCTCTTTGCCGACTGTGAACCCATGGATTTCCAAGAAGTCATACAAAGCAAGAAGTGGAAAGATGAAATGGATGAAGAAATTAAGTCAATCTAGAAGAACGACACATGAGAGCTAGCTTCACTTCCTAAAGGGCATAAGGCAATTGGTGTGAAGTGGGTGTACAAAGCAAGGAAGAATTTCAAAGGAAAAATTGAAAGATATAAGGCAAGATTGGTGACAAAAGACTACAGTCAAAGAGAATGCATCGAAAGAAAGGAGATACAAGTGGAGTATGTGAAGTCTTAAGATCAAGTTGCAGATATTTTTACCAAGCCACTCAAGAGTGAAGACTTTATTAAAATGAGAAATTTACTTGGAGTCACAAAATCAATTTTAAGAGGGGGTGTTGAAATATAAACTTGATTTTGTTTGTTTAAAAAAAGCCTAATTATGTCTCATCTTGAAGCTTATTCTAGAATATGTGGTAGGTGTGAAATTATTGTGTGCTAGGTATGAAATTATTTGTAACCATTAGATTGAAATTGTAGTGATACAATCCTAGCCATTAATTTGAGGTGTCACTAGTATAAATAGGGGTGAAGTATTTGAGTTTGTATCAAGTCAAGTAAAGGTGATAAATAAAAGTGAAACTTCTTCCATAAATTTTTACCCTTTGTCATATCCTAAAAACTTCTCCATTCCAACACTCTATTCCCTTCAAAAATTGGTAGTGAGAGACTCGACCGACTGGTTCGGTTCGAGAGTAAAGCTCTGAAGTTTAGGCTTGGGGCGCTTAACAAGTTTTCGACATTTGGTGCAACATAAAAACTAATAACAAACCTGAATATTTTATTTAATCATTTACATGCTGATGATTTTAGCTTAAGAAAAATAGTCGAAGAATGCAAAGTTAGAAATAAGAGTAGTTACCTTTTTTTTCTTAAAAATTGTTTGCAAGTTTGATGTAACCCGCAAGCTAAATAGAAATTGAAGGTATTTGAAGAAAATTTTATTTTAAGAAAGCACTGATTAAATTGAACCATGATTCACTTCATAAAGGTTACGGGCATCTGGTCAAATTACACTTTTTGAAGTCTCTTAAGCAATGGAAGTCAATTGTTCCTTATATTTTAAGAAAATGATCCTGAAAAAAAAAAACAAATTTCCAATTCTTTAAAATTATTTAAAATAAGTTATGCAAAGCTTATGTATTTTATGATGCATTCTATTGTTTTTTTGTGTGTGCTGGATTTATGGAAAATCATTTTAAATTCTTATGTAAACTATAATTAAATTGTATTTCACCCTCATTACGACAAAAAAGCTTAGAGCATTGATTTAAGATCAATGGCAGTGAAGTTTAATATCAAATTGTTTTATTATTCATGGCTTTAGAAATAGGAGTTGTTTATTACATTCAAATTATGCTTTGTTGAAGGTTTTCCAAAGTCAAAGAACATGATTTATGCATGCTGCTATGAATACGATGAAGAAAATCTTATAAAGATCAAGTAATAGTTGTGTAAACTTTTGACCCAAGAAAATTTATTAAACATTATTAAGTCAACGAACATGATTAATGGATGCTGCTGTGTCGAAATGGAGTCCATGTCAATTCCCCTCAGTAAGAGGGAGTGGTTTGAGGGGAATTGACTAAGCACTTTCTCACAAGCAACACTGCTACTTGAATTTGAGCTATTGCCACTCTCTGAATAAATATGTCAAATATCACCATTTATTATTATTATTATCATTATTATTTCTATATCAAAAGTGTGACTATATACAATCAACAATTTAGTTATCTTCTAGATTAATTTACTATAATTTTGATAAAGTATGAATAATGCTAGTGCTATTAAATCATTTACTTGTTTTTTTTAAGGAACTGGGCGAAATCTCTTATTCACATTTTATCAAAGATGTAGTAAAATAGTACCAATTGGCTACTTCGATTCATATTTTCTAAATGTGTTGAACAAAAAAATGTGATCATTCACGAAATCTCTTTTGTTTTAAGTTTCCATAAATCTTTTTTCACTACAATGTTCTTATTCAGCCATTCAAACTTTCAGAAACTTCTTGTTTTAAGACAAAAAAATAACAATAAAAACATAAAAATAAAATAAATAAATAAAAAACTTCTTGTTTTAAGATAATATGAGGAAATGTTGCTGCAAATTAATCCAAACAATACAATTCCTTTTATTTCTTCTACGCAATTTATATTTTATGATATATCTTGTTTTTTGGCAGGAACGTCAACTTGGAGAGATCAATAAGCAGCTAAAAATGAAGGTATATTTTATCATCTTAGCGTATCATAACTGCAATTGTAAGTTCATGTAATCAAAATTGATTTGTATTGTAAAAACTAAAAAAAAAAAATATTGATATAAAATAGGGTTACAGCTCATATTTATCCAGGTTCTTTTTTGTACTTTTTCATTTTTATGCAGAATGTTACAAAAATCATAAATTTTGCGCGTATTTTTCCCTTGATTTCTTTAGCATTTGCACTGATTTGATAAATAAATCTTTTTTCCTCGTGTAGGTGTATGATAATTTTATTTCAAAATCCTAAACAAACCTGAAAAAAAAAACACATATTACCAACTTCATATATGGCCTTTCCAAGGTCAGAATATGCTATTGATTTTTTTTGATACATAACAAANATTTCCTCGTGTAGGTGTATGATAATTTTATTTCATAAATCCTAAACAAACCTGAAAAAAAAAAAAAAAACACATATTACCAGCTTCATATATAGCCTTTCCAAGTTCAGAATATGCTATTGATGTTTTTTGATAAATAGCAATTTATATAATTCACGTATGATAATTTTTCAGCTTGAGGCTGGTGGTGGCTCTCTTAGGCTTATCCAAGGCTCATGGGATTCTGATGCGGCGGTGGTTGAAGGCAATGCGTTCCACATGCACCCTTACCACTCGAATTCATTGGAATGCGAGCCGACTCTACATATAGGGTACGTATCAATCGCTATTTTTATTTATATTTTTTCCAAATCAATTTTCAGTATATTTTGATGAAGATATGAGAAGTCATATGCTAAACCATTGCTACTCATCTAAGACCCTTTACCAGAAATTTTACTAGTAATCATGGTAACTAAATCTCATATTAAAGTATCATTCAGTCAAATTTTTTGCATCTATAGTTGCTTAATTTCATGATTATTAATTGTCTGCCAAAAAAAGTTTGACTAAATATTACTTTTTCAGCTCATATTTTTATAATAGACGTTACTAAAATCTTTAGTAACAGTGTAGCACAAGCCATTATTTCCACATTTGAGGGNTGGTAACTAAATCTCATATTAAAAGTATCATTCAGTCAAATTTTTTGCATCTATAGTTGCATAATTTCATGATTATTAATTGTCTGCCAAAAAAAAGTTTGACTAAATTTTACTTTTTCAGCTCATATTTTTATAATAGACGTTACTAAAATCTTTAGTAACAGTGTAGCACAAGCCATTATTTCCACATTTGAGGGANAGGCAATGCGTTCCACATGCACCCTTACCACTCGAATTCATTGGAATGCGAGCCGACTCTACATATAGGGTAGGTATCAATCGCTATTTTTATTTATATTTTTTCCAAATCAAATTTCAGTATATTTTGATGAAGATATGAGAAGTCATATACTAAACCATTGCTACTCAATCTAAGACCCATTACCAGAAATTTTACTAGTAATCATGGTAACTAAATCTCATATTAAAAGTATCATTCAGTCAAATTTTTTGCATCTATAGTTGCATAATTTCATGACTATTAATTGTCTGCCAAAAAAGTTTGACTAAATATTACTTTTTCAGCTCATGTTTTTATAATAAACTTTACTAAAATTTTTAGTAACAGTGTAGCACAAGCCATTAGTTTCACATTTGAGGGAAAAAACTTTGATTATACGGCCATATAGAATCTCACCTGTATGTCTAACTTCATGTTATACTGCATTAATTAAAGTCTTAAAAGTATTCCAAATACATAAATATTTGCAACTCTCATCTTCTCAAATAATCTGAATCATATCTTTGAGAACACCTTGATGTATCTGATACAGAATTTCTTTGCAACACAATATTTATTACTTTTATAAACAGGTATCACCAGTTTGTTCCTCCAGAAACTGTAATTCCCAGAACCCCTGGTGTAGAGAATAATAATTTTATGCTTGGATGGATGCTCTAAGTTGAAGTCCGAGATGAAAATTACTAGGAAATATTTATTTATGTGGTGTTTTTCTTGTCAAAAAGCTGAACTATCCTGCTGCTTTGTGTATCTGTCATAGAATGTGTTTTGTTTTCTGAAATGTTGCACTAACATAATTAACATAAATATAAATATATAAATATATATATATATANTGTGTTTTGTTTTCTGAAATGTTGCACTAACATAATTAACATAAATATAAATATATAAATATATATATATATTATGTAGCTGGGATATTATAATTTCATTGTAGGACAACGTGATGTATGGCTGTAATTGATGTTGTGATATACTGATCCTTATACATGGTGGCTTAAGGCATAATGCAATACTTAGCGTCCCAAAATAAAAGACTTGCAGTTGTGATGATTCTGTAAAACCTATTCCCAAGTTGATGCTCAATTCAAAAACAGAATAAAATTTCTACACCATGATGGTTGTGGCAAATACACAAAACTCTAGATCTTCCTCAAATTTTATATTGACCATGGTATACCACATCAATTCTCCTAACCCTATACTCTAATGCAAAAGCAAGTTACTGAACGAAAGATTAATGTAAAATTGAGAGTAATGAGTTAGCATAAAGTATATCAAAGAACTAATCATATATCCAAACAACTTTATTTTTATTTATTACATTTTGATTCTTTATCAAGCAAAGTGTTTTTTGCACATCTAAAATGTTCAATTTCATATTTATTACTTGCTCATGAGTATAATTTATTTGACATTAAAAGTGTCATTTTTTTCTTATTCTACTTGATATCTTAGAAATAATTATGTTCTAATTTTTTTCATGGTACTCATTTTAAATTTTTTTGCTCATAATACAAGAAAACATATGGCATATTAAATTGCTTATGCCATCACTAATAATTTGTTTCTTTATAAAAATGGAGAATAGGTAAATCATAATTTGTTCTTTTAAGAAACATAATTGAGTCATTAGTTTCTTTATATAAGACATTTTTATTAAAATGTTGCCCAATTTATGGTACCATATTCATGTACCTATCATATTTATTTGTCACCACTAGAGAACTAAAATGATCGGGATGGTGCCACTACTTAAATCTTACAACATCAGCTTTATTTATTGACTATTCCACCACTAAAGCCAACATCACCTTTATTGTTGCCTAATTCATTGCCTTCATTTTAACAACCCTCCTAACTTGTGTCATCTTGACCTTATGGTTTACCCGCACCTTTTATTTTTCCAACTGTACTACTCATTTAGAGTTCTTATCAATGCCACCATCTTCTCTTAGGTCATTCACAATCCAGCACCTATTTTTATTGCAATCATCTAATTCGCACCACTCCACTTAGCTACCACCACCTTCCATCACAATAAGAATTTAGCCTATTTCACTATTGGAAAAGCGCTGAAATTGATGGCAAAACCGATGACCTAAACTTGCATCTGAAAAATGTTCTATTTTCCGACGGTCTAGTGATTTTTTATGAGCTGAGTTATTTGCGACAACATAACTACAGTATATGCCGTCACTTATTAACAACAATATCTCTTCCAACTGCTTTAGATATTATCAGTGAATTATGTCGTTAGTTATAAACATTTATTAACCAACGACCATATTTTGTCGGTTAGTTTTGAATCCGCTTGACGGGGTGTTAACCGACGTATTTTTTAATAAACAATAGTATTGTCTGTCAGTAATAATTAATCACTGATTGATTTTAAAACATTTATAGGCTGTCAGAATTAAACCTTTATACCACACAAAATTTCGTCACTCTCGGTCTTGCCCTAATCCTGCCCTTCTCAGTCTCGTCGTGCCCTAAGCATTTCCTCTTCCGGTGACTCTATTGCTCAGGCAATCCCACCACTCAGGCAAACGACGTCCCCAACGACCACCTACTCTACTCTCAGTGTGACAACCCCAGCTCGTGGCTGAAAGGTATGGTAGGATAAACTTAAAAAAGAATTTTAGGTGTTAGATCTATAAATACTGAGGAATTGAATGAAATGTATGCAAAGTTCCCTTTTTCTTTTCATTTATTTTGAAGGATGTGTTTAGGGTTTAGTAAGTAAAGGAGGTTTCACCAAATATTTTCTTGTTTCACATGGATTACATTAGGGATCAACTTTAAGCCCGTATGTTTTTACTTTAGTTATGGATGCTCTTACTGGATATTTACAAGAAGATGTACATTGGTGTATGTTTTTTGCCGGTGATTTCCTTTTTGTGAATAAGACCAGAGAAAGAGTTTAGGAAAAAAATAAATTATGGAGGTTGATATTGAAGTCTAAAGGCCTCCATTTGAGTAGATCTAGAACTAAATACATGAAATGTAATTTTAGTAGCAGCAGCTAAAGTGGTAGAGTTGTAACTATGAGTGATCAATTCATTAGAAGGTGTGAAAATTGTAGATATCTCGAGTCTCTTGTTCAAAGTGATGGTAATATAGATGGGGATGAGATTAGTAGATTTCAAGCTGGTTTGTTGAAGTGGATGAATGATTCCAGACTATTCTGTGATAGAAAATACTGCTTAGAATTAATGGAAAATTTTAGAACATGCGTGGTGAGACTTGCAATGTTCTATGACACAAAATATTGGCCTTTAAAAAAGATGCATAAAACAAATCTAAGTGTTTCTGAGATGAGAATACTTGGATGTATGAGTGGCTAGACACATATAGACAAACTGCAAAATGGATATATTCATGATAGGGTTTGTGTGGCTCAAGTGGCATACAAGATTGGAGAGAGTTGTCTTATATAGTTTGGTCACTTTAAACATCGTTCATCTGATGTTCCGGTTAGGAGAGTAGAAGTTTTATATTCAACTTATGTTAAGAAAGGCAGAAGTAGACCTAAAAAAACTTGGGCATATTATATAATAAATGATCTTAATTTATTAGAATTTAATCAAAATATGAAACTCAGCAAGACACAATGGTGAAATAGGAATCTTGTAGACGATCCCACTTAGTGGGATAAAAGCTTGTTATTGTTGTTGTTGTTATTGTTTTTAGAGACAAAATGCGTAATGAATATATCCGTAGATAGGGTAGGTGTAGCTTCGATGGTAGACAAAATAAGAGAGTAAAAGGTTTTACATACATTCCACTAAATTCATATGTATTTATACATCTAACATTTAAACTTAGCATTTTAATACAACTTTTCATGTACACGTAAGGTTATATATTTACAAAAATTGGAAGTTTAATTGTTAGATATGTAATTACATAAGTATTAAGAGTCGAATTTCATATCTCTAGTAAAGGTTTAAGCTAATAATGTTCTACGCCATGTCTGATCGAAATCTAGTAGGTTTGATCCACAATTTGATTTCACATGTTGGGTAGGTTTGTTAATTTAGGGGTTAGAATTTTTAAAATTTATGGCATTCATGTTCAAAACTTAGGACATTTAAAGTTTATATTATGCATGTGTTATGTGAATTTAGCTAGAACAACAATAATTACTCAAAAATTAATTTTGGATCAAATTTCATTCGAACCGACCTTTGGATGGATTGAAATTGGATCATTGAACATCATATTGATGTTAGATATGCCGAAAATAGTTAAATACATTAAGTCTTTTCTTTATAATATTTTCTGCAACTATAGCCACTCCAACCCTTTCACTGATATATTTCTTTTGTATTTTGTTTATAAATGTAAAGCCGATCACAAAATTAATCACTCGTCATCACAGCCCCTTACGTGATAATTGTACATTCAGAATATTTTTTAAAAGATTTCATATGTTGTAAAGAGTATTCACTGCTTCTTTCTATGCAAAGCTTAATTTCCTTTTTTAAAATGAAAATTCACTTAGAAATCTACTTTGCTAGTTCTAAAATAGAATTTACTTCACAATCTAATTTCCATTGTCGTAATTCTCATTTTGGTAATGCAAATTAGATTTCAAAGAGAATTTTCATTTTGAGAATCGATATTAAACTTCGCATTGGAGGATGTAGTGAAAACTTTTACATCAAATGAATTATTTTCTTCAAAGAAAATATTTTGAGGTGTGCAGTTAATCGTGTATGGGAGTTTGTGGAGACGAGAATGTTTAGATTAATTACTGACTCTCCATTTGTAAAATAAAATGTAAAAGAAATAAACACTTGCAAGGTTTGATGTAGCTATGATTACATACAATATTAAATTAAAAAAAAATTAAAAATAAATTAAAAAAATTAAGAGATTATCAATTTTTGGTAGCCCTAATACTAAGCTGTTAATATTCTGACTTCGAGCTTAATTATGGACAGCTTGAAAGAAATTTGATCTAAATTTTTGGTTCAAACTTTGGTCATTTATTTTGATCCTCTCTTTATCCGAGATAAAATTAAAATATATCAATCTTCGAGCGATTATCATAGTTCGAGCTATCTAAGACATTCACTCTTATTATAATGTGTTGATTATTATGAGATTTGATCATATTTTGTTACAAATCCTCCATTAAATCTACTATAGGTTGGATTGTTTAAAGTTGGAGTATTTTTAGTTCTATCGAAGATCTTTAATCGGTCGAACATTCATTGATAATCCATTAAGACGTCTCCCTCTAATATTGTATGTCACTGCAGCTACACTAGGCCTCACATAGTTATATTTGTGCCACATTTTGCCTCTAAGTGAAAAACAGTTATAAACCTAAGCATCCTCATCTCTGCAACTTATAAACAAATTACTTTCACTTCTTTTAACAAAATTTGAGAAGGAAATGTCTCATATGATATAAGAGTATTCCAGTCATCATCCAATGGATTTGTATTCCCAAAATGGAAATTCACATCAAACATCATATTCATGAAATATCATGAACATACTGTTTATAGTGAATTTCCATTTTGGGAATAAAAATTAGATTTCTCATTGGATGATGAAGTGAACACTCTTACGTCATACGAAACATTTTCTTTTTAGAATTTGTTCATAGGTGTGAAAGAAATCTATTAAGCGTTGTTTATATAAGAATACTTGGATAAGTGGCTTCAAACTTCTAGAGAAAATATGAAATAGATATACTCGTGAAAAAGTTGGCGTAGCTATTGTGACAGCTAAGATTAGAGGTAAAAGATAGATAAATGTTCACTAATTATTGATCTTCGAGAGCCCTAACAACCTCATTAAGCTATTAATGTTCTAAATTTGAGCTTTATTATGGTCGACTTGAAATAAATTTGATCCGAAATTAAATTCAATCAATTTTTGAGCGATTGTCATTTTTTGAGCTTTTTAAAACGTTCACTCTTTTTACAATGCGTTGATTATTATCAGGTTTTATCACCAATGTTACAACTTTGTCATAGATCTGCTACTATAATTAAATATAATGTATTCGATTAAATGCACTTTATAAAGTGTCGATTTTTCACAAGCTTGAATGTATATATGTATATTCATACATCGAGAGCATGGATGTACAATAGACTTTATTTGGATAGAAAATGTGTCACCAAAGAGTTCTTGAATGGTGTCGGGGCATTTGTGGAAGCTGCATTTCAACTACTGGTTTACCTATCTGAGGGTAGGTTTTGTTATCCATGTTTGAAACATAGAAATCGAGCACACCTAACATCCGATGAAGTGAGATATGATCTATATCGCTGAGGATTTTAACCTGATTACTTGATTTGAACTTGACATGCGAAGGTTGATCCTATAACATTTGGCTCTGCGCCTTCAATGTGTTATGTGCCTCCACCTGGATTCTACTCAAGTAGATTTGAAGAAATGATCTTTGATGGAACACTACATCATTATGCGAGCCAAGTTCAGCAGGAAAATACACCAAATCTTGAGGCTTAGAAGTTTTATGATTTATTGAATTCTACTCAATGGCCACTGTAGGAAGGTTGCACGTCTCATTTTGAGTTATTTGTAGCTCTAAGATTGCCGAACATTAAAAAAAGTACAAAATTCCCGGAGAGTGCTTCAATCCATTTGTAGTTCTGTTGAAATAGAATAATTAACCTAAAAATTTAGTCCTTGAAAATTTATAGAGGACGAAAAAGGGGGTCTCTAAGTTAGGGTTTAAAGTAGAGAAGATTGATTATTGTGTAAACAAATATATGCTATGTTACAAGAGTTGTGCGATGGAGAGTCAATGTAGATTTTGTATATCTCCTAGATTCAAATCTCATAGTAGAAAAAGTAAGAGGTAGAAAGAAGTTTTGTTCAAGCAGCTCCTTTATCTACCACTTAGAGTATTTGGGGAAGATATATTGTAGATTATTAATGACATTCCAAAGATTATTATATGCACCGAACATCCTTCACATCATCTACCTGAATTTGGTGTCACTCATAATTGGACAAAGAAGTCAATTTTTTGGGATATGCCTTATTGTAAAGATAACATGATCAGACATAATTTCGATGTCATGCACATAGAATAAATTTCCTTACTAACATCTTCAACACCGTGATAAATGTTAACAGAAAAACGTGAATGCCGAACATGATCTGAAGGAGAAATGCAAAAAGTGACAGTTGGATATCCAAGAAGCTGCTGCCGACAAGTTCATTAAGTTCAAAGCAAAATATTTCATTACTTTGTCTCTGCGAAGAACAATTTGTGGGTGGCTCCAATCACTAAAATTCTCTAGCAGGTATGCTTTGAATTTGAGCCGTTGTGTTGATGTGGGTGCAAGGAAAATATTTGGAATGAAAAGTCATGTTTTCCATATTTTTCCTACAAAATTTGATGCCAATCACATTTAGTTGTTTGTTGAATAAAGTCTTCAACCCATTGATTGAAATCATTCTGTTCTACAGAGAACTTTGTGCAGCTTGTTCAAAGATTGATAACATACACCAGCTAGAAGCAAACATTTCTGTAACACTTTACAAGCTCGAAAAAATAATTTGTCTAGCTTCTTCGACTCAATGGAGCATCTGCCCATACATTTACCCTATGAGGCATTGATTGAAGATCCAACACATTACCACTAATTGTATCCATTTGATAGATAATTACTTTGAAGATAAATATTTAATCATTCATTTATAGAGAATATTGCCGTCGTCCTTACTTTTGTGAGGATTCCCCACCCACTTATACATGACACTAGATGAGGGTTATGCTTTTTTTAGCCTCATAAGGGCAATCCCAAGCCCCCAATCTTTGGTTGGAAAGGTTTAAGGTTTTGAACAAATGAGGAACCAAATTTGACACACCATAGGCTAGACATGCCCCAGATGACCCAAACCAACTCAAAACCCTAGGGACTTACTTATGGACCCTAGAATTTGACCATGAAATCCACATTGGGAGAGGGGTCTACCTAAATTGATCCCCAGCCTCTCCAAAGTCTTCCTACCCCACCAAACTCTAAAAATCACCTTAAACCATAATGTGCCCTTTCAAACCCAAGTATTGATGACACTTTGGGATGGTCAAAAGTAATTATGTCTAACCATAATTTAGCCAAAATTTGACCAATTGACCACCTTGCCCTCCAATTGAGCCTCACCTCACATGGTTATGATACCACACCATGTGGTGGACACAAAAGTTAACCTCAACATGCTGAGCATGGTTGAGGATAACTTTTGGGAAACTTTTCTCCTACTTCTCCATGAAAGCAAACCTTGTTGGTCGCTTGCTACTCAAAATGAGGATAACTTTCTTTTGCATTGCAACACGAAAGAATATCTTGTTGATCGCTTGGTATGTTGGATGGGGACAACTTTCCTCAGCGTTGTAACGCAAAATAGGTTCCCGTTGATCACTTACTATGCAGGTCGGGATGATATTATTCCTAGGAAATCACAAATCACTTGCTGGGTAGGGATGGAGACTTCATTTCCATCCTCTTCTCCTTTGATTATTTATTGGCTTAAAAATCACTAATATTTATGACTAAAAATTAATGAAACTCATAAAATAATAATTAAAAAAAAAACGTGAAATTTACTATAATTCTCTTATCCTTCCTACTAATTTTTGGCGTTCTAGATTCAACTTTATTGCCTTCCACATTCCTCATTCCAAATTCATAAAAAAAAAGAAACCACAATCAGTTGAAAAAAAATCACATTGGGGAGAGCAAACATGATTACCCGAATTATATGCAATTTAATGGATTTTATATAAGCAAACATTTCAAATTCCCATATAAAGTTCAAATTACTATTAAGGGGTGGAATTTGATCAGACTTGTATACATAAATTATTTAGAAACTTTTAAAATTCTCATGGTTATGATTTAATCTATACATAAATTCCTATATTAACGTGGCCAAAATTATTTTCAAATTACTTTGAACGGATTCAAACGCTCAACCTAACCCAAGTAGAAGCCAAGACATGCCAACAATAGTGCAATGCTTTTAAGCCATATGAGGATATAAATTATTCATATAAAAATGAAAAACTTGTAATAAAATTTTATAAACACACACACATACACAATCACAAAATTTCAAGCTTGTAGGATTTTGATTTTTTCGTGCGACAAAGCTAATATCACAAGAAATAGGGGGGCAACTTGTACATGATCAACAAATTTCTATCATTTGTCATGAATCTTAAAGCATGTATAGATCTCGATAAAGTTTTTTTAGTAATAAAGATTCAAACTTTGATAAAAGATCATAGGGAAGTCCGATTATAGCAAACGTACAATCAAACTCATCGGCTCAACATGACGAGCTCAATAATCTCAAAATTGGTTCAATCTGAGCCCCGATCAAGAAACTCAAATACTTTTAGAAGTTTACCGTACGTGCATATTTGGAATGTCAAATATATGTCGAATCTGATGAGTGTATAGTAGAATCAAATGTCTCGATTAGACAAATTCAACGGCCCCAAATCGTTCAATTCCAACATTATTAAGGGATCAAATGTCCATCAAATGCTATTGATCAAAGAAAGTTCACATAATCTTTTGATCAAAGCGATTCATATTCTTGTATTAATTACATCCGTAACTATAAATATAGTCTTACCACTCTCTTGAAATGGAAAAAAAAGTTTGAAGTATGAAGAAATGCTTAAAGCTTTGAGAAGAAGATGAAGTTCAACACTACTCCGGTCACCGCTGATCACTGTCGATTACCACTTGTCGGCCCTCGCCGAAACTCATCGGTCGCCACAACTTCTTTGTGGCGAGATCGTTCACGTATTGACGTTGTAATTTAAAAGACATTGTAACCCTTTTTTATCTATGGGACACGAGCTAAATGTAATCATCAAGTTATAATTGATTTTTAGGACAAGATAGTTTTATCCTTTTTTTAGGTTTTTCATATAAAATCTTTTAGTATTTCTACTAAATATATTTTATTCATGGAAGTGTGTGTTGAATCCTTTAGCACGAGACATCAACTAAATTATATTGTTAGTAATTCGGATCTAAAAAAATCTTTACCTGAATATGTAAATTTTTTGATTATTTCCGAACAAAAACAGAGAAAATTCATGAAATAGATATCATATTTACAAACAATAACTATTTCAAAATCTAAGAAACAAGTCCCGCATTCACCAACAGCTGCTTAGCATCAACAACCTCTAAACAGTTCCAGTTCCTTCAAAACCGAAACAGATATCACGAAAACTCAAGAAACAGATTTAGTAAAACCAAAGATGTCGAAAATTATTTACAAACAAAAAAAAGAATCATTTCAATTCCGACAAAGAAGTCCGACAATCCCCAACAACCGAGCAGCATCAGCAACGCTTAAACTGAGGACGACGCCCAACTAGAAGGACTTTCAAAACCGAAAGCGGCGCTCTTAGACCGGCCACAGCCGGAGCTACTGCCGATCTGCAGAGAGGACAACAGAACCGGCCAAGATTCAGCCACCGGTCCATACAATCAACGTGAAAAGCATGGCAACAGTTCCCAAGCTCCCGAACGTGATCCTCCGCCTCTATGTACCGAAGGCAAATAACACATTCCTCCTTCGCCTCATTTGTGCAAAATTTTCCTTTTTTCTGGATGAATCTCTGGAACTCCATAACCGGCAGCTTGCACTTGAGAGACTCGGCAATGGAAGTGGATGTTGGCACGGGGATGCCGACAGACGAGAATAAGACATCCTCATTCTCCCATGGGGTCGCCTCTGGATCGNCTGGATGAATCTCTGGAACTCCATAACCGGCAGCTTGCACTTGAGAGACTCGGCAATGGAAGTGGATGTTGGAATGGGGATGCCGACGGAGGAGAATAAGACATCCTCGTTCTCCCATGGGGTCGCCTCTGGATCAAAGTTTGGGTTGAGTCCGATCCGATGGAGGAGGAAGAAAAAGCTGTATTGGAGAAGGTCGAGGAGGTAGAGGAAGGTGATGACTGCTTTGGGGATCATTGTAACAGGAAGAGAATAAAATTTTGCCTGGCTATTATCGCCTTTCAAATCTTAAATAAGAGAAGAGGTGGCTTCGCGTTACATAAAAATAATACTTTAGGTGGCTTCGCGTTACATAAAATAATACGTTTGGATGATGAAATGTTATCACCTGTCTCAGGTTGATTAAAAAAGTAATTTTTTGGTTTACGTGTTCGATACAGTTGTCGAATATGTAAGCGGCTTAAAAAGAGAGGGACATCTGGCGCAGGGGCGCAGGGTTTCATGGGTTGTTGGAAGTTGACGTACCTTTAATTTCTCCACGAAGTGAATTTTGACGTGGTTTGTTTATTAAAATATGAGCCTACGTTCTTTTGAAAATTTCTTAGTGAAGCTTTGATATATGAAAAATAGGATTTTTTTGTATTCAAATGAAGGGATCGAGGAGGGTTCTAAGCTATAGAATCTTAGGCTCCGTTTGGAGCACGTTTTAGGTGCGACGCGGGCATTCACCGTGACTTCTCGCGAAAGTAATGCGTTTGGTTCGCGACTTTAGGCAATTAGGCGGCGGCAGCGGAGCGAAAGCGGGCCGCAGGATTCCTATCGCGCCTCCCGCTTTCGACCTAAATTTTAACCCTTTTCCCTCTATCTACCCTGGGTGATTCCCGCTGCTTCCCCGCGTCTGCCCGTCCACCCTAGGTGATTCCCCGCTGCTTCCCTCGAGTCCCCTTCTCCTTCTCCTCTTTCGTCGTCCCTCGACCGACAGATCTAAGGTAAGACAAGCTATTTTCTTCTTTTTTTGAGGATTTGACAAAGGATGTGCGTTTTGCGGCTCGTGATGGTTTCTCCTTCACATTTCTTTCTTGTTTCTGTCATTTCTCTTTTCTCCTCCTTCCCTGTGGTGAATCTGTTGCTTCTTAACGAATAATGGCTTTACGTAGATCTTGTGGCACAAGAGAAATTACTTCATTTAACTCTTACCTGAATAGTACCCTTAGATTTGGGATCAATTTGGCATTGTCCATCCAAGTTGCAGATCTTGCAGTAGACTATTGCGTATCTGCGGTTTTGCGGTTTTGTGGTTTTGCGGTTCCTCTCGGTTTTACGTTTCCTGACGAAATATTACTTCTACGTTTCATTTTACTCTTACCCGAAGTGAACGTGTTGATTTGCGATCGAATTGGCATTGCCAATCCATGTTGTAGTTTTCCCTATTTCGGGCTTCTGTGATTGGGTTCTATCCATGTTTACTTGAATTGGTTTGTTCATATATGCGATGAGTTTCTTGGAAATCTGCTTGATCAGTATCCTATGGCAGATTCGGGATCATGGGATGTTTACTTATGGCAGATTTGCATTAGACCGATGCTTCTGTTGAGGAGGGGAGGGAGGAATTGATGCCAATCCATATGAATATCCAATGTTTTCGTTGGAATTATAGCTGCTGCCTTTAAAAATATATAAATTGGGGTTATTTCCTTTGGTTCATTTAGAACTTCTGATTAGTTTGTGAAGGAAAAAAAAAGAAAAAAAAAAGAAGAATCACAAAGTATTGCAGCAGATGATGAGCTTTACTATTTTGCTGTTGAGCTGCTTCAAGATTCAGTTCAGAGAGACTTTTCACAGCAATTGCCAAAGAGCGAAGGGTGTCGTACCTACGACATTTCTTTGAGCATAGGAAAATTTGAATGACATTTTATAGTATTTGCTATGTCCTTATTTGAACACTTTGAACTGTTGTTGATCGAGACTTTTAGGTTTTTAATTTGTTATTTACATATAACTATCTTAATGCAAACTGCGAAATTCTAATCTGTTGGTAAATGTTCTATAGAAGTCAATAAATGCTTGTGTTAGTACTTCTTTTCATAGTGATGATTGGCTTAATAATTTATTTTTCTTTGTCATAAAATGTCCAGTATACATCATTATGGACCCAAGCCAGGTACGTCGTCGAAGGAGAAATGCAGCTATCAACTTGCTCGTAGAGTACTACAACACATACATCGACTGTTCTCCCTGTTACACATCATCACATTTTGGAGACAAATGAGTTGCGAAAATGCTTGTCGGACATCCCACAAGATTTCACAACATGTTCCGAATGACACAGGAGGTTTTCACAGATCTTTTAGCAGAACTCCTTGGATCTCATGGCCTCCATGGGTCAATAAGGATGACTGACCGTGAGGTCTTAACGATTACTCTTTATATATTATCACATAACGAGTCAATGCGTGGTGCAATGGAACGCTTTCAGCACTCATCAGAGACTATTAGCAGGTACTTCTCGGTGGGTTTGAGTGCTTTGGTGAGCCTCGCCAAACAAGTCATAAAGCCAATGGATCCAATGTTTTCACGAACTCCTACGGAGATTCGTCACGATCGACGATACATGCCATTCTTTAAGGTACTGATTTAGTCTTAAATTAGTTAAATTTAACATGAGAGCATGACATTGATTAATGAATTACCAACGCTCCATGTTTAGGATTGCATCGGTGCCATAGATGGAACACATGTTGATGCACGTGTTTCAAATGATGAAAAAGTTGCATTTATCGGACGAAGTGGAACCCCAACACAAAATGTCATGGCAGTTTGCGACTTTAATATGTGTTTCACATTTATCATGCCTGGTTGGGAGGGTAGTGCACATGACAGCAGAATATTCAAGAGTGCAACTCGGAATCCGCATTATAGCTTTCCTCATCCTCCTCAAGGTATGTTGCGCCACGAAATATTGCATTTTGATAAAATGTGTTTTTTTAGAATGTGAGACTGAAGATTGGGGAAGGTGCAACTGAAGGTTCAACAGTAGAATATTAATGTATTATTTTAAAATGTGAAACTGATGGTTCAACACCTCACAGGCAAGTATTATTTGGTGGATGCTGGTTATCCGTTGCAGCGAGGGTATCTCAAACCATATCCTGATACCAGATATCATATACTTGATTTTGAACGAGCAAGTAACGTTACACGAAACAAAAAGGAGGTGTTCAACAAAAGACATTCTTCCTTGCGAGGCGTCATCGAGAGGACATTTGGTGTCTGGAAGAAGAAGTGGGTGATATTACGTGATATGCCTCCTTACCCATTTTCAAAACAGGTTCAGATTGTAATAGCGACGATGACAATACACAATCATATTAGGCGACACCCGTCTCGATATGACGTTGACTTCCTCAATGCTGAAGCAAATCAACAGGAAATAGCTGAAGACCCATCTGAAAACCAAATTGGTAGTTCTATGTTACAAGATGAGAGTGAACAATCAACCATTTGTACTAAGGAGGGGGAAGGTGCAATTGAAATGGCGGCCATTCGAGAACAAATAACTAATGCGTTGGTTAATATTTGATTGATTTGCAATTTCTTATAATGACAAAACAGTCAAATTAGGAGTGTTTGTTAGGAGATATTAATTTAGTTCACTGGTGATGTAATAAATAACTTTATTAAGGATTAAAAATTTTCATAAATGGTTATGAATGATCATTAATTGCATTTAGCTGGTAGCTGTTTAGATTATAATGGGTTTTCAAGAAACTTTTGAAGAATTCAAAATTGAGAATTAATTTTGAATTATGTTCTTAAAAAATTAAGTGTTATCCAACAAAATATGTAATTTTAGATGTTAAATATTTTTTAAAAACTTATGTAAAATGTCCAACAAATTATGATCTTCTAACCATTACTTATGTATAATTAGTTTAGATCTTAATTTATGCTTCCAAAATATATGTTTCTATATTTTTTAAAAACTTTCTATAAATAAATAATATTTTGTTTGAAAATATGTAAAATATTTTTTAACAAAATTTTCTTTAATTAAAATAGGTTTTCGAAATTACAAAATATTTTTTAAAAATTTTCTATAAAGAAATACTATTTATCTGAATTTTATGTATATTACACTCAAATTTATACAAATAAACCAAAAATTAAAAACAGTTTTAACAAACAGGGGCAGTTTGGTCATTTTTACATGAAACAGCTGCCCTACAGCCTTTTTCCCGCAGCTGCACCAAACAGACAGTCAGCTTCCCCGCAGCTGCTTCCCGGGGCAGCGTAGCTGCAGCTGAAAAGCTGAGAATCTGCAGCTGCGCCAAATAGAGCCTTAATTTTTTTAGGGTTTTCGCGGGACAAATGTCATATTTGTGGTAAACTTCTATTGTCCATTCACAAGATCTAGGAGCTCAGAGGTGCAATTGATTTTATCTCACTCATTTTAAGTTCTGTTTAGTGGAAGACATTGAAATGATTTTGATGAGAGGGCTCTTGTCTAACAATGAAAAATCATTCAAATTAAAAAGTGGAATCATAATTTTAAGGTAGTCCAAAATAAGTTCTTATTTTGATGAAATTTCCTAATTTGTCTTTGTATTATTGGTTTTAAAATAGAATCTTTAAAATTTCTAGCAAAATAGGGGTACCTTTGAATGTTGATCGTATCATGATGTCAAAGGGTGTATCATGATGTCAAAGGGTCTGAGCCTCTCCTTTACTAGTCAACGTATTCTATCACCCTAAATGTTAATGGACAAGACATCTTTATCTCATTTATAAATGAAAATCTATGCCATTAAAAACTTGCTTCACTTTTGTTCATAATTGCTCTAATTAGCCCAAATCCCCTAATCGCAAATATGTTGTCATTCTCCTGATTTTTGAGATAGGTGTATATATATATTTACATACATGACACTATGGCCCTTTAAATAAATGCATGAAAATGTTAATTTCAAATTTTAACTTAGTAATTGTGTTATTTTTTATGTGATATTAAATGTTGAGGTGCTATGTGTGAAATATGAAAGTTTAGGTGTTCTTATGTAAATACATAAGAATGGCATACTATGTTTGTAAATACCCGTTTTAAAGGGAAATTTAGGTGCGTAGCACACAATCCTTAATTATTTATTTAAATCTCTCACACAAATTTTCATATTTAAATATTTAGGCGTTCTTATAAAAGTACATAAAAATTGTTTGCTATGTAGGTAAATGCCTCATTCTAAAAGGCAATTCAAATATATTGCACACAATTCTTATTTATTTATGTATCCCACATAAACTTTAATATTTACATTCATGGGACTTTGGTGCTTTAAAACTATTCATGAAAATGTGTATTTTACAATTAAAAAGTGGTAATAGTGTTATTTTTGATGTGCTATTAAAGTGTTGAGTGCTATGTGTGTAAATATGAAAATTTATGTTTGAGATATGTAAATACAAAAGAATTATATGTTATTTATGTAAATGCCCGTTTTAGAGGGAAATTTACATATCAAACACACAATTCATCTGTATTTAAGTATCTAACTCTAAAGCTTTCATATTTACATACATGACACCTTTGTTCTTAAAACCTACGCATAAGAAGTGGTAACAGTACTATTTTATATGCGATAATAAATTTTTGAGTGTTGTGTGTGTAAGCATGAGTTTTGGTTTGAGATGTAAAAATACATAAGAATTGTGTGCTATCCAAGTAACGTCCCAATTTTAAATTAGTTTTATATTTATACTACTCAATTCCTCATTAGCAAATGTGCAATGAAATGAAGTTAGATTTGTAAATATATAATTTTAAGTGGCATGTTTTACAAATACGCAATAATATATATGCAAATAGTATTGTATGCATGGAAGTCACTTATTTGCTATCAGGTTCACATATTTAAATTTCTCCATTTGAGATGGTTTATTTCCATTCTAGCCAATCAATTTCAACTCGACCCGAACACAGTTTGATTGTG
>JXCR01098684.1:45690-68939 GCA_002079205.1 Phalaenopsis hybrid cultivar | reverse complement strand
ATCTTTGGTTTGCCTTGTTGAGGTTTATGAAACTAGAGAAGCTTTGGAAGGCCGGTTTGGAAGTCGAGCCTTTTACTTTTCGTTTGTAGAGCACTGGGTCGTGAAGTAGGACTTACAACACGTAAAATGGAGAGGCTCTAGTTTGGATTTCCGACCATATCTTATAAGCAAGGCAGTTCAAAACAAAATGAACAATACTCGGAATACATACTCTATCGAGTCCACTCCTTGCATGCAGAGAATTGTGCTCAATAAGCCCAATATTTCTTCTGCATTTATACTTTTTTGAATTTTATAAATGACTTGAGTAAAAAAAAATAGAAGATTATGAATCTACACAATTATGAGAGAGTACATGATCCGCAAACACGGCAACTTAGTTATCTAGAATTTTTTAGGAAAAGCCCAAAATAATTTATCGATTATGAGCAAGTGCCCAATTTAGTACAAAAGCTACATGAGTGCTCCNTGCTCAATAAGCCCAATATTTCTTCTGCATTTATACTTTTTTGAATTTTATAAATGACTTGAGTAAAAAAAATAGAAGATTATGAATCTACACAATTATGAGAGAGTACATGATCCGCAAACACGGCAACTTAGTTATCTAGAATTTTTTAGGAAAAGCCCAAAATGATTCCTCGATTATGAGTAAGTGCCCAATTTAGTACAAAAGCTACATGAGTGCTCACTGAGAGTCAACCACATGCGAGTCACATCGAGTGAAAGCCCCATGTGGCCACATCGGTTGGCCGATTTAGGGCAGAAGTCAAGTCACTAGTCGACTACAAAGCATGGCCGCTATGGGTTGAAACATAGAACGGAACCGAGTGAGCATCCAAGTAAACTAAGCCATCAGCCGCATGAGTTCTCGTCGAGCATCAGTCAGCCAGGTGGAAGTCCCCATTGAGTGACAACCATGTGTGAGTCCCATCAAGTGGAAACTGTTAGCATCGTGCAGCCATATTCATTCTGCTGTAGAATAAGTAAAGAAGCAAGGACACTAGGCCCACTAAAAGGTTTTGATGCCTCCTGCAAAAATGGCTAATGGAGGAAGCGGCAACCATAATGGTTCATCTAGGCCAAGGATTGGTATAGGTTATTTCAGCATTTTTTTTTCTTTTTTTCGAATGGATTAGTGAAGCCGGTGGGATTGAGATAGTTATTTAGTATAGAACAGATCACAGGAGGTCATTCACTATTAATATGGAAGCCTTAAGAGGGTAAGCTTATTTGTTATAGGCTGGCTGTGGGTGTTGGATGGTCTCAAATTTCTTCCTATTTTGACTCTGTTCGGCTATATCATTTAACATCTCAGCTGGATTCTATCTTTGTTCAATACCATCAGCTGATGGTTTCATACTGTACTTCAGATTGTATTCAACTTTACTTTTGTTCTCATGTATTTCGATTTTTTATCAGGAATTGACTTTTAATTATATTCTTTCAACTCTGGCTTCTAATGTATCTCTANAATACCATCAGCTGATGGTTTCATACTGTACTTCAGATTGTATTCAACTTTACTTTTGTTCTCATGTATTTCAATTTTTTATCAGGAATTGACTTTTAATTATATTCTTTCAACTCTGGCTTCTAATGTATCTCTAACTCTGCCATTATATTTTGTCTTTTGAATAAAAAATGAAGTATGGAGGCATTGCCTTATAAATTCTATGCTAGCCCACTGTAACGCAAGAAAAGTTCTTTGACTAGACAAAGCGGCAAAATAGAAGCATCTGTTGCACAACTTCAAAGATACGAGGGATTGCAAAAATAAAAAAAGTAAAATCACACACATACAAAAATATGTTGGAAGAATTACACACATACAACTCAATTCATATGCAATGACATATCTAAAACCTAAACTTCGATTTTTACTTGCATACCACCTTACCTATGCATGAAAAGATGTATTTTCACTCTCAAATCTTAAAATGATGGTATTTTTTATGTAATATGAAATATTTGGGTGGTATAAATGTAAAAAAGTAAAGTTTAAGTGTTATCTTTGTAAATATATAGGAATTGGGCGGTATGTATGTAAATGCCCATCAAATAATAAGAATGATTCATTAATTTTTTTCTCCTTTACCAAACTTGATCAACAAATGGTCAACGTTGGAAAATCATAACCGAAGCAGAGTTTCAAACTGAGACACAAGTAACAAATGCAGTCTGCAAAGTTTTGATGAACATCCGCTTATGAAATATTCCATATAATATAAATTTGAGCTAAAAAGTGTAAAAGTATGAAAGTGAAATAAAGATTGAACAATATTTACAAGAAATACAATGCACATGAGCATAGTTCACACCTTATCACCGATTTGAAGAAGGTATTATAATGTCCTTCATCAATGTAGGCGAGATGCAACCCTTTGATCTGAAAGATTGTGCAGTTTCAAGAGAGCGAGAAGTCTGGAGGGCCATTTCAGAATGGAGCTGAAGACATCGCATAGCCATCTAAAAACAAAGCCATGAAACATATATCTCAATCAAATATTGATTTCTAAATTATAGATCACTGCAGTATCANATTTTTACTTGCATACCACCTTACCTATGCATGAAAAGATGTATTTTCACTCTCAAATCTTAAAATGATGGTATTTTTTATGTAATATGAAATATTTGGGTGGTATAAATGTAAAAAAGTAAAGTTTAAGTGTTATCTTTGTAAATATATAGGAATTGGGCGGTATGTATGTAAATGCCCATCAAATAATAAGAATGATTCATTCAATTTTTTCTCCTTTACCAAACTTGATCAACAAATGGTCAACGTTGGAAAATCATAACCAAAGCAGAGTTTCAAACTGAGACACAAGTAACAAAAGCAGTCTGCAAAGTTTTGATGAACATCCGCTTATGAAATATTCCATATAATATGAATTTGAGCTAAAAAGTATAAAAGTATGAAAGTGAAATAAAGATTTAACAATATTTACAAGAAATACAATGCACATGAGTATAGTTCACACCTTATCACCGATTTGAAGAAGGTATTATAATGTCCTTCATCAATGTAGGCGAGATGCAACCCTTTGATCTGAAAGATTGTGCAGTTTCAAGAGAGCGAGAAGTCTGGAGGGCCATTTCAGAATGGAGCTGAAGACATCGCATAGCCATCTAAAAACAAAGCCATGAAACAAATATCTCAATCAAATATTGATTTCTAAATTATAGATCACTTCAGTATCACAATAAGATCATTCTCAGGCCAAAAGGTATAATTCAAATGATTAGATTATGACTCCAACGTCCACATTAGATTTAAGGAGCATTTGCATAAATGGCACACAATTCCTATGTAATTACATATGTCACACCTAAACTTTCATATTTACGCACATGGAACTCAAATCTTTCATATCACATCAAAAATAACACTATTATCACTTTTTAAAAGTGAAATACACTTTCCCATGCATAGGTTTAAAGCACCAAAATGTTATGCATGTAAATATGGAAGTTCAGGTGAAATGTATATACATAAAAATTGTGTGTTATGTATGTAAGTTTTCCCAGATTTAAATGTCATTGCCAGTTGTGAATCAGCTTCTTCTATAGAACAGCATGCACTGCATTTTATTTGAGTTAATAAGCGATAGCATCGAAGGGAACTTAGTGGTTCTGAAAGAAAATAGAAAATGTTGAAAAGATTAATTAAGGAAATTTAGCCAGTGTAGCAAACTCCTGACTGACAGTATAAAAGTTTTGACGGTAGTATCCTCACCAGTCCTTCACCAAATACTAGTCTCGGGATGTCCCCGTTCAAAATTAAAAATGCTAAAAAAAACTTTTTGTTCGTGTTCATGTTATAGTCATTTTGAGCTTGATGNATGATCAATGGACCATATTGGACAAATGTAATTCTCTAAAATTAAATTAGCCACATACGAATAGTCAGTGACTATTTTGAGATTTAGTATACACTTTATATATATATATATCTGTGTGTGCATACATGAAAGTATCACATTCCTCTAATTCATCTCTCGATTATATAAAATTGATCCAAAAATCTACCTCAGTGTAAATCGGAATCATTTTGCATGATCAATGGACCATATTGGACAAATGTAATTCTCTAAAATTAAATTAGCCACATATGAATAGTCAGTGACTATTTTGAGATTTAGTATACACTTTCTATGACTCAATAGATACAAAATTCTCAAAGAACTAGTGCTTGGCTCANTATATAAAATTGATCCAAAAATCTACCTCAGTGTAAATCGGAATCATTTTGCATGATCAATGGACCATATTGAACAAATGTAATTCTCTAAAATTAAATTAGCCACATATGAATAGTCGGTGACTATTTTGAGATTTAGTATACACTTTCTATGACTCAATAGATAANATGATCAATGGACCATATTGGACAAATGTAATTCTCTAAAATTAAATTAGCCACATACGAATAGTCAGTGACCATTTTGAGATTTAGTATACACTTTATATGACTTAATAGATACNCTCTCATATCTGTGAGACCAACTTAAAACTCCAACTTCCTCAACCTCCTTCCAGGGACCTGCTCCATTAGGTTCACTATGACTTGGAAAATACCATGGCTGANTAGTGCGGATGCCTTTTGATGAAATTCTTAATGAAACAGTTGCACCATAAAGCGGGTAATGCATGTCTTTTGATGAAAGGTTGCAAACTCAAAATGAATTTACATGATTTGAAATATGTAAGAACTCATCTTACAAAACAATTTCTATTGTTTTGGGTGTATCCATTTTACCACTAAAACTGTCCACGTGCATCAAAAATGCCCTGTGGAAATTTTTTCATCCACTAATTGTTGCCAAAAGAAATGAAAAAATNTTCTATTTTTTTGGGTGTATCCATTTTACCACTAAAACTGTCCACGTGCATCAAAAATGCCCTGTGGAAATTGTTTCATCCACTAATTGTTGGCAAAAGCAATGAAAAAAATTATGGGACAGCAAATTTGATCAAATTTGCTGAGTTGAGGGATCAAACTGAATATTTATTTTTTAAAAAAATGGATTAAAATGAACAATTCTACAACTTGTAGGAACTATTTAATATATGATGGCTGCCAAGCAAATCTTGCTTGAGACCGCTTAAAGAAGAATGGATATATATAAATATAGAAAATAAAATACAGAAAGGATGAATCAACACAAGAACCAAAAATGACAATTTTCATGTTGTAAATGTCCATTTACTTACCGTTGAACACTCAGTATCAGGGTCAGACTCGGCAATCTGAAGAGCCCATATTCGAATCCACTCCAGTCCATTAGAAATTTCATCATTGCCTTCAATCAAAGCAGATGCCACATAAGATGGATGCAGAGCCTGTAGAATACTTGAGGCCGCAAAAAGAGCAGAACTTCTAACATATGCTTCTGCATGATGAGCTACATCCCTGTCAACAGAAAAGAACACGTAGGGCATAAAAGAAAGAGGCAAGTATCACAATTATTTTCTTTCAAAAATAGGGACATAAGAAAATATTGGTCAATCTAATAAACTTTTAGCTTATTTATTACCGAGACTTTAACATATCAATAAGGTGGGAGCCCAAGATTGTTGCTTCTGGATGCATCGCAATGCATTTCATACACACACCAAGCATATGAATCAATTTTCCAAGAACAATGAAGTCCCTGTTCAGCAAGTCAAGTCCATGCCTCCTTTTGTCGTATCCTTGCATTGCAGGAAGCATAAAAGCAGCAGCATACAGAGGAAATTTATTTTTAGAGTGCTCTGGTTGGGAGACACTAGTTTTCCCAATACTCCATCTCCGTGATTTCCCTTTCTTTACTTGCCCGGGTCTGGAGGGAAGTACTCTCTCATATCTGTGAGACCAACTTAAAACTCCAACTTCCTCAACCTCCTTCCAGGGACCTGCTCCATTAGGTTCACTATGACTTGGAAAATACCATGGCTGATTTGCTGCAATAGAAGAAATCAAGCTCTTTGATTGACTAATCCTAGTAAAGAAAGTAGCATTAGCAAGCTCCTGGGCGGCCTCTGTCATAACATCAATTATTAGGAGACGTTGACTGACATCCACATTTGAAGAATAAAGTAACTTTGTAAGAATATCCAAAGATTCAAATGGGCATGTCACAATCAGAGCAACTAAAGCCCTTTGCCTCTTTTCTTCAGCAGAATCTTCCTGGCCTTCAATAGCTGCATCAGCACAACGAACATGCACTAATGCTTGAACAAGATCACCAGAAAGGTGATGGAGTTCATCAGGTGCTGCTCTAATGAGCTTTTCGGCAACATTAAGTGCTAGCTCAATCTGTAAATGAAGAAATAAAAATTAAGTAAACAGAATAATTTGACCATGCATAATCAAGTATAAAAAGTAACTTACACCATCAGGATCATCAGGTTTTCGTAAAGCTGAACTGATATCAGCCAATTGTGAGAATTTTTTTTGTAAATCGGTATCATCATCGGAGAGATCATAAGGTTGTAAGGATGAATCACTTGAAACTTCAGAATGCTTGCTTTCATCATCACTGACTTCTTCATCATCCACGTTCCCACTATTAAGAGATACTGATTCAATACTCTTATCAGGAACATTCTTTCTCACCTCCAAAATCTTAATTTTACTTCGATCCCCATTATCTTTCACATCCTTATGTTTCTTACCAAAACATGCATGATCAGTAAATCTATTTGAATTTTTTAATTCAGCGTTGTCAATTAAAATTCCATTTGCTTCTGGCTTCTGGGTCAGAGAATTAATCCCGAATTCCCAATCAATATTTTCACAGCAGATGTCGTCAAGATAGAGGGGCTTTGCTGGATCAACTACTCTAGAGAAGGCTAAAGCAATAGCACAACCCATTTTCCTAATTAAATGAATCGGGCTCCCTAACCTACCTGTAAACAGTAAACAAGTTTAGGAACAAAAACAAAACATTTTCCTTATCACTAAATTATTTATATCGGAAAATGTATAATACAGCTGACTCCTTGAAGAATAGATGACAATACATCTTGAGTTGTTTCTAGTTCTTCATTGGTCATTTTCTCCAAACACAAACCAATAGCTGCAGTTATATCTGAACTTCAACTAAGAAATCTATAATTTATAGAACACTACGTGTACAAAAATTACAAAGAAATTATATAATTTGTGGCATACAAATAATATAATAATTACAAAGGATACAAGCTTGCTGCTCCACTTGAGCTGACTGAACAAAATCATGCTTGGACCACACAGTAACTAAGCGCTGCACAACGTCCAAGAACCTTTTAGTCTTCAGGCGTGTTGGGCATTCATCATCGTCCGGTGCATGTTCAATAATGGAGAACTGAATAATCCATCTCAGGCAGCACACTGGAAATACTTTCCAAAGCAAAAATTTGTCCACGAACATAGCCCTGAAAATAAGCTGCCTTATCAGGTCAAACGAAGCTCATACCATTCAACATCAACTCAAAAATGATGAGAAATTGGTAGACATATTACACTTCTAAAACTGAATTCTCCCTTTCCAAACAAAAATTCTGTCCACAAACATCACACTGATAATAATAATAAACTAGTTTATAGTTTCAATGATTCAATAAATATTCTTTTTAAAGCATTTTTCTTATTAAACTGTGATTATTATTTCCTGCAAGTTTTTTAACAAGAAAACGAAAATAGCTATTGCAGAATGAACTTGTGTTTCTTTTAAATAGCAAAGCCGGAGATAGTTGACTTAATTTGATTTGACGAAACTGCTTGGTACACTTTCATCCTGCTTAGAAGGCTGCGAGTAAAAAGTGCTAATGCGCATTAGCAAGAGTGATTCTCTGACAACCCCAAATAATTGGGATAAGATGGGATGAAGAAGAAAATTAGTGAATAATGCTGGATGTCTTCACAGTTGACACCGATTTTTTTTTTTTAGATTTTGACAACTCTAACCATATTTTATGCTAAAAGGTAGCGGGTAGAACTTGGACGGATAGCCAAAAAAAAGAAGTATACATATTCAGGTTATTGAACATAGGGAAAATTGAAAAAAAGGTTTATGAGAAATAAAATTATCATTTAAGCTATTAATTATGTGCAAGATTATATAATGAGTCTTAATATGTAACTAACAATTTTGTTATCCCTGTGGCTATGTATTTTATTCTTTGATGACTTGCTTAGTCGTAGATGCAAAGGAAGGGCACCAAAAAGATATTCAACATGGAAGACAATTTCTATTTTATAACTGGCAACGCTTCTGTCGACAATGCAAAATATATAAAATATTGAGGGATTTACATGCATACAACAAAACTCTTAGATATTTATACATCTAACATCTAAATATTTACATTTACTTATACATAGGGGGTTTAAACAAGTCGAGTTTGAGCAAAACTAAAAATGTGATTGTATTCGACACGTTTATATTTTTTTTGTTCAAAATTGGCTCGTGTTCAAAATGACTTCTGAATACTGATTGTGTTCAGCTCAAAAAAAAGTTTTAGTTCATTTTCAGATCATGTTTTGCTCAAATTGGCTCGTTTAACTTAATTAAAAAAATAAAAGTAGGGTGTTGGAGGCAAATCTGCACTATTTTCATGTAACAAAAGACAGAAAATGACATGACCACACGAGCTGTGATGATTTAAACTTAGATATAAATATATATAATATATTACTATATAAATTAAATATATAATTGCCTTATTTTGAGCTAGAGAGAGTCAAACACGATCGAACAAAGGGTTGTTCGTGTTCGGCCGGTTTATAATTAAAGCTTAAAAAATTTATTTGTGTTCAGCTCGCTTACTTAAGAACAATTCAAACACGAGCTACTTAATGAGTCAAACATGAGTTGTTCGCGAACAATGAGCATTTTTGCAACCTTACTTATACAACACCCAAATCACTAAATCACACCAAAAACATCACAAAAATTAATGTCCAAGTGAAAACAACTTTTGAAGCAAATATTTTGATGTGATTTAGGCACTAGGTGGTTCAATGCATAAGTGCAAAGGTTTAAGAGTAAAATATGTAAATAAATAGGAATTTGTGGTATCTATGTATATTGCCTAAAATATATTATTGCAAGGAAAATTTCTCGCCATTNATATAGTCATGATGTGGAGCTAGCGGCATCAAGATCGAGCATATAGGTGCAATTTGGATATTGTAGCAATGTTTGCTTGGCCATTCCCACAATAGTGTCGCAATCGCCGAAAGTAAAACGATCATATAGCGGCTACAGTGATTGACCAGCCGATACATTCGCAATTAAAGCTTATGGTTGTGATTCAATTTCTCTGTGAAGCATCACGATTTGAGTCGACTTTCCACAAGCTGAGTGGGAAAATTGTGGCTTGCCTTAATAGTAGAAAAGTCGTGCTTCAAGCTAGCTACATGTGAACGAACCAAGAAAAATAGTCCCGATTCAAATCAACTATGGAATCGCGTCAAACAAGCTTCAACAAGGATAGGAAGTATAAAAAATAGATGATTTGGAAAAAAAATTGGAATAAGAGATGAGTCAAATCAGATCTAGGATGGAGAAAATGTTCTTCATCACAAAAGAATGTATTTTTTTCTATAGATGGTAGGTTTTCTTCCATGAAAAACCGAATTGAGGGTCTATTTGAACGCTTGGAGGAGACAGAGTAAAATTAGCAAGATGCAATCCAAGAACCCGCCGGCAATTCAGTTTGCAAACCCTAACCAAGGGTTAACCGGAGACTCCTTGACTAAATTGAAAAAGAGGAAGATCAAGCGAGAGGAACTAGAGGAGAATAGCATCACACATTAACAAAGCCCTCTCAGGGCTTCGATTGGGGGTGGATTTGAGATTTCAAATGGATGTGTTGGGCCAAAACATAGAGAAGAGGTTATGCAAGGAATATGGAGGAGCACGAAAAAAAAAAATACAAAAGCATGGATGGGATATGGTTATGATCTAAGTAAAGAGTTTTATCCTTGATACATGAGAGCAAACAGCAAAGAGAGAGGAAGTTGGGTTGGAGATGATAGGGTTAGAAAGTTGAATATATCGATCTTCAAAGGCGAAGATGTACATGGGTGGGTGTCCTTGGTGGAGTGATATTTTGGGGTAAATAGGCAAAATAGGAAGGAGAAGCTCATGGCGGTAGGTTTATGTTTGGAGGGGAAAGCCTTAGTATGGTTTCAGTAGAAGAAGGCTAGATACATGAACCGTTCATGAGAAGTATTTAAGGATTATTTGTTGGAACATTTTCGAGTCATTCGGGAAGGAAATCTACACGAACAATTCTTTGCATTAACTCAAAAAAGGACTATCGTGGAAGATAGGGAGAGATTTGAGCTCTTGTCATGATGGATGGGGGGAATTTCTGAAACAGTTTTGGAAAGGAACTTCATGAAGAGTCTAACGCTCGACATACATGCATCACTTCAGTTGTTGCGACCACAAAGCTTGGGAGAAACTATGAAAATAGAGCAATTGGTTGAAGAAAATTAAAGCGGAGGGTTGAAGATCATAATTCAATGGAACGGGCTAATAAGAGCAACACAAGTGGAGCATCATACCAAACTACTACAACCACAACGATACCAAAAGCTTAAATAGTTGCAGTTTAGAGAGAGGTTTCACGGGACAAGAAACATAAGTCACAACCGAGAGCGACACTCGAGCACCGTACAAAGAGAAATATTCAGGAGAAGCAAGCCAAAGGGTTATGTTTTTTGTGTGATAAGAAACTTGCCACAGGACACCGTTGCAAGGATTAAACATTACAGGTTCTCATAGTGTGTGATGTGGAGACAGGCGATGAAAAAACAAAAACAGTTGTGGTAGAAGAGAAGGAACACCCTCACTTGTTCTCACCATGAGGATAATGTGTCTTTTAGGAGGGAAAAATTGATATGTCGGTGTCTAGCCTAAGGGCAAATTTGTCTTTTATACTCTTAGGGGCAATTTAGATTTTTATCGTGTATTATGATTCAGTATAAATAAGGTAATATGTTTAGGGTTAGGGTTATGCAAGAGATTATTGTTGTGAGCCTTAAGGATTGTTTGGTTTGTTGAAAATGAAGTGCAATGTAAAAAGTTTGCAGAGTGCTCATGACTATAATGTATCTGAAATACTTTAGAGTTGTTTGGTTAACTGTAAAATAAATGTAAGACTATATTTTTTGTTTGGTTTGAATTAAATTGAAAAAAAATTCATTTCAAATATATTTATTGTCCGGCGAAGGTGAATGACTGGCAACAATGGTGGCAAATGGCCTCTTATGGTGGCCTAATTTTTCTGTGCAAACTCCTGATGTAGCTCTACGTGCGGCGGAGGTTATTCCTGAGTTATTTTCAGGTTATTTCTGGGTTATTTTCAACAAGCCCGAAAATAACCCAGAAATAACCCAAATCCCGAAATAACCCAGAAATAACCCGCAATCTTTATTTTTGGGTTATTTCTGGGTTATTTCGGGATTATTGAAAATAACCCATAAATAACCTGAAATAACTCAGGAATAATATCCGCCGCACATAGAACTACGTCAGAAGGCCGGACAGAAAATGCGCTCCCTATGGTGGCAGAGGAGGCAAATGAGCAACAGAGAGCAGCCAACGACGTCAGACAGCTGGCAACAAGGAACTGTCACCAATGGCAGACGGAAAGCGGGGGATGGTCGACAGGGGCGGTAGCTTGCCGATAGTATTTTACTGTGTAACTCAAATTTGGCGAAATCGAACGAATTCTAAACACAACCAAAATGAATTAATGTATGAACTTCAAATTCATTCATATTTTACATCGTATAAGTAGTTATTCATACCAAACTCATAATTTCCTAAAATCTTTGTAAAAGAATTACATTACAGTACAAATCATTCCAACCAAACAGCCCCATAGGTTTAGGATTTGGGAGAGGTTTTCTACCACTGAAATTGTAAAATTTGTTATAGAGCGATTACGCCTTAAATTGTGGGTTTTATCCTTTATTATATGTAGTTGTATTGCTCGCTTTAGTGAAATAAAATATTTATTTTGCTCTAATTTCTACAGAGAATTCAATCACATAGGCCTCATTAATGATTAGATCATCTATATTTGAACCCAAATCAAAGATCAATGATGTGAGAAGGAACTCTAGCAAAAACAAAAGTCAACTAAACGCAAATGGTAATAACTTTTTCCAACCAAATCAAAGATCAACATAAAATGTGGTCTTCAATGTATGCTGATCTAAGGAGTTGAAATAAATCCAGTTTTAGTATCAGCACCTCTTTTTTCTCCTACTTTCTATCCCAAGTCTTTGTGATTTGTTTTCTTACGTTCTTCCAACATTCTTCATATAGGTGTTGTGGTATTTAGAAGAGGAGTGGAGTGAGTGTGAGCAAAGCAAAGACTGTGTATATCAAGGTTTGCAGCATGAACTCGATGTGGGCATAATATGGGAAAAAGTGAATGATTGACGAAGTGAACACAAGCAATGTCAGTTGTGACTTTGGGCTAGGGTGCCTCCGTGGCTGACGAGGAGTTAGTATGAGGGGTGAGGGTGATCTACAGAGCTAGGCAATGTTAGCGAGTGAATCACAGAGGAAGGAGCCAAGAAGCATGTAAGCAGAGCAGACTCTCGGACGAAACAAGTGAAGCTGACTAAGTGAAGAACCAAAGAGTGTGTAGGATGTGCGAGTTGCTGCATGCAAATTTCAAATGAGCTCTTCATGAAGAACGAGGAGGTGGTGTGAGGGAAGATAAACAAATCCAGATGATACGAGCGAGCAAATCACGGTGGAAGGAGCTAGGAACACGCGGGGCAAAGCAAGTTTGCAGGCAGAACACGTGAAGTTGACCAAGCAAAAAGAACAAAGAGCATGTGAGGTGCTTGAGTTGCAACATACAAGTTTTAAACGAGCCCTTTGTGGCTGACAACGAGGTTGTGTGAAAGGTGATCAGCAACAGCAACCAATGCGAGCAAGTGAATCATAGTGGAAGGAGCCAGGCAAAGTGTGGGCAAAGCAAGATCATGGGTAAAATATTTGAAGTTGGCTAAGTTTAAAGGACAGAGCATGTGTTGTTAGAGCTGTCAAAAAAGCTCGTCATTCACAAACAACTGGTGTTCAACTCGTTAAGTAGCCAATGTTCAATTCGTCGTTAAGCAAGCAAGTCTAATACGAACAATTTTTTTAGCTCGATTTATAAGCGAGTTGAACACGAATAAAGATTTCTTTGTTCATATTCAGCTTGTTTTGGCTCGAAATAATTAAATAATAAACTAATTAAATAACAAGATTTATTTACATCGTTTTTAAATTAATTTTTTATGCTATATTTTTAAAAAAATCTATAAGAGATTTGGGTGGTATAAATGCAAAAAAAGTAAAATTTAGGTGTTGGATATGTAAATAGATAGAAATTGGTTGGTATGTATTTAAATTCCTAAAAGAAAAAAAAAACCTAAGCCCAATCTCATCGCATTATAGGGCTGTCAAAAAAGCTCGTTATTCACAAAAAACTCATGCTCGGCTCGTTAAGCAACTCATGTTTGAATCGTTCATTAAGTAAACGAGTCAAACACGAACAATTTTTTTAAGCTCGAATTAAGCGAGCCGAACACAAACAAAAATAAATTTTAACAAGTCGAACACGAATAAGTCTTGGGCTCGCTCAAACTCGATTCGTTTACATCCCTATGTGGGGTGTACGAGTTGAAGCATACAAGTTCGATGCAAGCAGCAAAGTGAGGACAAGGTGTGCGCAAATAAAACCACAATTTTGATGTTATCAGCACTTGGCAACTACAAAGAAAGAAAACAAGAAATAATATCATTTTATTATTCTTTCCTTTTCCTTTCTTTCCTTTTCTTTTCCTTTCTTTGCCTTTCTTTCATTTTCTTTCTTTTTTTTTATAATAAGTGGGAAGGCCGCAACTAGAAAGCAGTCTCAAGTTGTAACATGCAATATGATGCAGGAGTACTGATAATGATTGGAAGAGAGAGCTTTAACCAAGAGACATAGTAAGGAGATGAGATATATGTGATACCCATTTTTCCTCACTAGATCAAAAAACTTTTGTTTAGTTAAGCAACTAAATATAGGTAGCCTGTTTAATTAGTTATGCCTAAAAATTTTGAAAAAATTTACTGATTCAAATTTAGCATATTTAATACAACCTTTTAACGCAAAAGGAATGTATACATGTGCATCTTTCATGAATATAATTCAGTGTCCCTTATATTATTGCTAATGACAGCAAACCAAAGCTAAAAAAAAAAAAAAAAGCTGGAATTGACTCATGTTCAAAATATTTTATTTTAATTCAGCTCAAAATTAATCCACCATGCTACATCAGTGCTTTCGTAAGTAAAATATCATAATGAGTCTATGAAAAGAGTACAATAAGCAATTAAATGTAACATAAAAAGTAAAATATCATATGATTATGAATTGTCTATGATTGCTTATTAGATGAATTACGATTACATGAATGTCTCTAGTGTTGTGATATGTTAGTTATTACATAAATGCTTGCAAGTACGGATGATAGTGAATAATGAGATTCATGATTTTTTATGTTCAGACTGAGAAGAAATCCAGGAACTGTTGGTATCAGATGGGGATAAAAAGTAGGTATCAGGGGGGCTATTGATAACTCCAATGTTGGGAGGGGCTCAACCTTTATCAATAATTAATTAAATATTTGGGCAGTATTACGACCCAATGACATGAAACAATACAAAAATAATTACAAGTGATATTTTTATAGTTGAAATTATTGACTATAAAATCATACTGGATGTATACGTGATTGCATAAAAACAGATGAAAAACATGCTTTACATAGTTGTCGTGATTTGCTACAGTATATATCTTTTTTCTTTAAATATCTTACATGATTAAACCATGTTGTAATATATTCTACTGTCACGCATAGGAGCCATGATTTTCGTGCATGTTGTTTCTTTCTTGTCTGTAAAATTCTTCATAGAGATTTGATTATTTTGATGAACTTGTTGTAACTCACTCCATATTATTAACTTTCACAAAGGGGTAAGAAGCACCGAGGAGATTAATCAGGTGTGACATATATATTTTTTGTATTATATAATTTTGAAAGCTTGTATAGACTTTTGAATATATACTTTTATTATTTTGGATTTAACAGCTATGTATATATATTTTGGTGATAAAGTTTTTCACGCTTCCAAGTATATATAAATGTGAATGAATTATGAAATGAAATGTCTTATGTATGCTTGCGACGATTTAGTTGACTAGTTCATCACTCACTCAGTTCTAATTATGCAATGCAGAATGAGTGTTGGTGAGAATTCAGTCTAAGTGAATCGTCACACTCTATCGCATCGCAGTTGACCCTAAAAGGGGATCAGTTGAAGTGTGACAAAATCCCACAAGTCAAGGATATCAAATTCATTATATAAGTTATTGCACCTTGCTCGAAGTATTGTAAAGTTAGGAAAATAGAGGTTTTTTTCCGAAACCTGCCTCACCAGAAAAATAAGATTTGAAACGTTTTATCAACTAATGCTTTGATGTTATAGAGTTTACCATTATAATTATATGCTCGCTAAAATTCTAGGTCACTAGCATCCACAAGAACAATATGATCATGCTAAGTTCACACGATTTCTATTGAAGGCACAGAGTCAATATTCTCGAATGAATATAGGGCTCCTCACCACATCCTCAATGCTATATACAAGTGCAAATCTAGAGGTGGCACTAGTTTTCAAATACACTCCTAACAATGAATATTAAGTCGAAAGCGAGACGAATCATGTGAAAGATTCCCATTAACCTAATGGTTGGGATCTACAAAAGATGATTCACTCATTCTCTCCACTCCAAATGATGAATACTAAGTCCAAAGCAAGGTGAATCATATGGAAGATTCCCATTAACCTAATGGTTGGGATCTACAAAAGATGATTCACTCAATCTCTCCATCATGAGTGAATCATATAGTAAATTGAATATTTGCGACAAAATTTATACAATGTTCAGTAGAGTATACCCTCACATTAAAACATCAACCAATAACAAACAGAAGAGAAACAAATCCAAATCTAATTTTTCAAAGGAATAGTCCCATCCATTTCACATAGGAATCTAGCCATCGACAGCCAAGATAGCCTTGCAAAAGCACATCCAACATTTAAAATATATCAAAAATAGAACCACAAGAATATAAAGTAGATTGGTGAAAATTAAGAACTCAAAAATGAGAAAAAATAGCCTAAACTAGAGTTAAAGAATGTTCTTTAGAAAAGAAAGACAAATAATATTAAGCATATGCGACAAGAAGGCGTCAAAATATAATGATCTACAAGAGTTGATTTCTCTCAAAATAATCTGAATTAGGATCAATTTGAAAAATTGTGCCATTCTGAAATCACTAATTGTTAAACGAGGCTTCAATGCATATTAAAGAATTAAATATTGGCTGACAAACAGAACATCGTTTGAGTGTACCTCATGTTTAAGCTAATATTGATGCCCTATTAACCTAAATATATATAATTTTGATACAATGGTCAGTAAGGTAGCGCACTGCACATTATCATTCAGCAGAGTAGATAAAATAGAGTTGCAAGAAATTTTCAGGAAATGTAAATGTCAATATACATTGGCTACTTGGCTTTAATTCCATTAGTAGCCACATTTACATGCTACATATCAATGATGATCTTTGCCCTATTTTATCGAAGTGCAAGGAATTCATGGAAAACAATTGAAGTCAATTTCTTAGCATAAGAATTTAATGGGACGCCCAACTTCTAAGCCAGCCTAAGAATTTTGAGAAAGAAAGACTTCCAACTGCTTCATTTTATAGTTTACTTTTCCCACTTATAGTTATCTAATGATTGAGCTAACATAAGCACCTATTAACCTCCCAGCTTGCCTCTTCAGTGTTAACGGAGGGAACTTTATGAGCAGATGGCATAACCAAAAGCAGGCCCTAACGGTTCAAATTGAGACAACAAAACTATCTAATGGGAGGAATAAGGCATGAAGTCATCCTAACTAGCTTTGAATAAATAAATTAGCCCTTCCAAGTGTAAATGGGAATAAAAGAGTGCGTGTGTGTGTGTTTATATTTATATAGATACGCACGCACGCGCGCACGCGCGCACGCGCGCACGCGCACACGCACACAACAACAACAAAGCCTTAATCCCACTACGTGGGGTCGGCCACATGAATCCTTTTTCTCCATGCAACAACAACAAAGCCTTACTCCCACTACGTAGGGTCGGCTACATGAATCCTTTTTCTCCATTGAACAACAAAGCCTTAATCCCTCTACGTGGGGCCGGCCACATGAATCCTTTTTCTCTATTGCGTCTTTGAACAAAAACAACAACAACAAAGCCTTAATCCCACTAATGGGGTTGGCTACATGAATCATTTTTCTCCATTGAGTCAACAACAACAAAGCCTTAATCCCACTGTGTGGGGTCGGCTACATGAATCCTTTTTCTCCATTGTGTCCTATTTAAGTGTCATATTTTCATTTAGTTCTAGTAAATTAAGATCATTTTTTATACAATAAGCCCAAGTATTCCTAGGTCTACCTCTGTCTTTCTTAACACAAGTCGAATCTAAAACATCTACACTCCTAATTGGATCATCAAATGGACGGGTACAATGACACAAGCCAAATCTAAAACATCTACTCTCCTAATCGGATCATCTAATGGTCGACGTTTAATAACAAACCATCTAAGACGACTTTCTCTAATTTTGTCCGTCACAGGAGCTACACCAACCCTATCATAATTCAAGTTTTTCCTGGGCTTTTTCTCTCGTTTTATCTATGAGAAGGATATCATCAGCAAAAAGCATACACCAAGGTACATCCTCCTGTAGATGTCCAGTAGAAGAATATCATCAACAAAAAGCATACACCAAGGTACATCCTCCTGTAGATGTCCAGTAAGACCGTACCCCTCCTGTAGATGTCCAGTAAGACCATCCATAACTAAAGCAAAAAGATATGGGCTTAAAGCCTTATTCCCTGAATAAATGGAATGTAATTTTAGTGGTAATAGCTCTAGTGACAGAAGTGTGACTTTGAGTGATCAAATTATTAAAAAGTGTGAACGATTTAGATATCTTGGGTCCGTTGTTCAAAGAGATGGTGATATAAGACGCACGCTCGCGCGACACACACACACACACACACACACACAGATATATATATATATATATCACAATAGGTGAACTGTAAGGAAATCACCAAAAAAAAAAGAGACTACCTCATCGTATTTTCGAGCTTGAAGCACCGGTTAAACAGCAACCAGAGAGCCCAATATGCTTCCCCATCATTGACATTCTTAGTTGACAGCTGCCTAAGTAACACTTCGGACAATCTTTCTACAGCATATCTGTCCTTAATCGTTTCCACTATCCTCAACCAAAATAGAGATTTTGGAGTCTTCTCAAACATATTAGTGATGGCCGAATTAGACTTTGACAACAAGCAGCTTTGGACAAGAGAAAGAATTCTGGGAATCATCTCATCTGCAAGAATGTCTGAAAATATAGCAACAGAATCAGAAAGTGATAAAAGCAACATAGTATTGTATAACAAATTCTATACTCGCTTCAAGAATCTGAAGAAATACTTGTTTTAGTAAAGGAGAGGAAAATGCAATAGCACATTTGTAAATCTCAAAAAGGTGGCAATAGAAATTAATATGTAATAAACTGTAGCTCATCATAAATGATAAATAAAAGAGACAAATGATGCAGTAAATAATCGACGATCGATCAAGCGGAAATAATTTCATGACTCCTAATCTCTTATTTTTCCTCTAGGGCTCTGACATATTGATTATTCAAGTAAAGTAAGTCTGAGAGAACAATTTATGACACTAAGAATTATAATTTTAGTGATCTTTATAATATATTATATAATAAAGATGGTGAAAAATATATGTATAAACTAGTCAAACAAAGATATAAGAAATATAATTTATTAAATATGAAAATCAAAAGATACATTTCTTAGAAAAAGTTACTCACATAGGCGAGTGAGCTATTTTGATAAACTTTCAATTAAATTTTTTAAAATACTATCGATCTTGGTGATATTAATATCATTAATAATAATAAAATATTTTATTTTTACTATCGCATTAATAAAAAAGAAAGTTGATGAGGTTGTAAAGAAAACAAAGGTGAAAAATCAAAAGGACCTGATGATATCCCAATTGAAGTGTGGAAAAATTTAGAAAATTTAGGAATTTCCTGGCTTACTTGACTCTTTAATATTATTTTAAAAACTAAAAAGATTCCTGAGAAGTGGAGGAAGAGTATTTTGGTCCTTATTTTTAAGAATAAAAGAGATGCACAAGAGTGTACAAACTATAGAGAAAATAATTTAATGTGTCGTACTTTAAAATAATGAGAGAGGGTAATTGAACATAGGTTAAGCCGTGATATAAAAATTTCTCATATCAGTTTGAATTTATGTCAGTCAATTCTACTATAGAAGCTATACATTTATTGAGAGGTATGATGGAGAAGTACAGAGACAGCAAGGAGGATCAACGTACAATTTTCATTTATTTAGAAAAAGCATGCGATAAGGTTCCAAAAGAAGTTCATTGGAGAGTTCTAGAGAAGAAAGGTGTTGATATGACTTATATTCAATTCATTAAAGATATGTATACTAGAGTTGTTACTTGTGTTCGAACAGAAGGAGAATTGACTAAGGTATTTTCCTATTCCAATTGGATTACATCAGGGATCAACATTAAGCCCATATCTTTTTGTTTTAGTTATAAATGCTTTTACTAGACTTTTACAAGAGGATGTACCTTGTTGTATACTTTTTGTTGATGATATCCTTCTTGTTGATAAGACTAGATAAAGAGTTCAGGAAAAACTTGAATTATGGAGGTCTACATTGGAGTCTAAAGGGCTTCGTTTCAGTAGATCTAAAAATGAATACATGGAATGTAATTTTAGTAATAGTAGCTCTAGTGGTAGAGTTGTAAGTATGGGTGATCAAATCATTAAAAGATGTAAATGTTTTAGATATCTCGAGTCAATTAATCAAAGTGATAGTGATATAGACGGTGATGTTATTAGTAGAATTCAAGTTGGTAGATTGAAGTGGAAGAAAGCATCGAGCCTATTGTGTGATAGAAAAGTACCGCTTGGACATGAAGGAAAATTTTATAAGATGGTGGTGAGACCAACAATGCTCTACGGCGCAGAATGTTGTCATTTAAAATAGAAGCATAATATAAATTTAAGTGTTGATGAGATGAGATGAGATGCTTAGGTGGATGAGTGGCTTGACATTCAGAGATAAAATGCGAAATGAATATATCCATGATAGGGTTGGTGTAGCTCCAGTGGCGGACAAGATTAGAGAGAGTTGTCTTAGATGGTTTGGTCACATTAAACGTCAACCATCTGATGATCTGGTTAGGAGAGTGAATGTTTAGATTCGAAGTTAAGAACAGCAGAGATAGACATAAAAAGAGTTGGGCATATAGCATAAAAAAATGATCTTAATCTATTAAAATTAAATGAAACTATGGCACTCAATAAGACACAATGGTGAAAAAAGATTCATGCAATCGACCCAACTTACTGGGATAAAGGCTTGTTTTTGTTGTTTTGTTGTTGTTCTGACATATTGAAGATGCATCACAACCTATAAAAAGGTTCTAAAAGGAAATGTTTACTAACAAGACCGTGCTTATGGAGATTTTTGTTAGTTTGGGTGGCCTGCATTAAATAATTCGAAAAACTTCTTTATAGCATTGATTGATGCGTGAACTACATCAAAAAATAAGCAACATAAAAATCTGGCAAGAATAGAAGAGAATTTGTAGTGTATTTATTTTTCCATTTGTATTTAATTTAT
The DNA here is from genome assembly GCA_002079205.1 of Phalaenopsis hybrid cultivar. Lineage (NCBI taxonomy): Eukaryota > Viridiplantae > Streptophyta > Magnoliopsida > Asparagales > Orchidaceae > Phalaenopsis > Phalaenopsis hybrid cultivar. The sequence continues at coordinate 48,070 of JXCR01098684.1, read as the reverse complement.
ACAGCTCTAGGGAAGCCTGTAGTTGAATGATACAAAATTTGGAGGCCAAAAAATAGTTACATGATCAATTACAATCAAGACAATCCCTTAATTGGTGAGGTGGTAGCAAACATCTTATGGATTAATGAGGTGGAGTAGAGAATAAAGAAAAAATAGAGCATGTTAGGGCAAAGGTTAATGGCATTTACTGCACAAGGCAGAAGTTTGGGATAAGCGAGATTCTAATTTTGTTCAAACTTTCCCATAAGTAAATCTTTATTGGGCATTTAAAAAACATAATATATCATCTCCTAAAATAGAAAAAAGAGCATGTGATTCAACATTTTGTGTCAACATATAAGTGCCTCGTAATGCCAGCTGGGGACAAAGGTGTGCAGCTTTTTTCAGCTCCTTGAGAATGTACTTACCAGTAAATTTTTTAATGTCTATCCTAATAAACCGTTAGTAAGATTGTATGGAAGTTGTTCACCTGAATATATACAAATAAAGTGTTAGAATTTATATTAAAAAATAATTTATTTCTATTAGAAGTTATGAGAATTAGATTTATTTCCTAATATAACTTTATTTCCTTTCCTAATGCAAACAAAGACTCCAGAAATAAAGACAAGTTCAAAAAGGAGAGAGTCCGAAGAGATGGGGCTTAGAGCGGCGACTACAGTGAAGGTCGGAAAGACGTCGAGCTGTTGTGGAAGAAGTGGGACAGCAGGTTAGCAGTCGCAACGGCGTCGAACCGTATCTGGAGAGAAGCAGGTATGTCATCGAAGGCGGGGTTGGTGGCTGCAGTAAAGGCCAAGAGGTGGGGGCGGTTGTGGAAGACGTAGGACAACAGGTTAGTGATAATAACAACATCGAATCGCGGCTAGAGAGAAGCGGGAATGTGGTTGGAGGTGGAATTGGCTGTTGAGATGAAGGTCGGATAGCGGCGGTACAGACGGCGGTGGATAAGGGTTGCGGCCTACTGAGTGGGAGGCGGAAGGAGCTACGAGGGCCTGCTGTGTGGAGGCAACGGGAGTTACAAGGGCCTGCAAGAACGCTACAGGGGCTGTCGGCGGGTAAGGGAGGCAGCAGGGCTGCAGTAATTTGCAGGTGGGAGGCGTTGGGGAAGCCTGAGTGGGGTTGCGGCTTGCTATGGGAGAGAAGGCGGGTGCTGCGAGGGCCTGCAGGGAAGCTATAGGGTCTGTCGGTGGGTAGGGAGAGCAACAAAGCTGCATCTACAGGTCGAAGGACTGCAGAGGACTGGTGGCAGTTTTGGGAGAGCAACAGGAGGAAGAGAAGTTGTCGTATGGATGGTCGGAGGTGCTAGGATGTTGGCAAGTTGCAGGACTGTGGGGAGAGATTGAAATGGTGAAAATAAACACCACCTTAGACGGGGTTACAGTCAAAGCACCTTCCTCATCGTCGGATACAGCGCTTGATAGAGAAATTACTCGAATAAAACAGAATTCAGATTTCAAAATCAAGACCCTTGACCATAGACAGATCAACGCCTATTTATAAAAGAGTTGACCCAACTTAGAAAACAATTAAATTAAGGAGAATAAAAAAAAAATCAAGATCTCAGATTTAAGGAAGGAAAATCAAATCAAATTTCAGGCTTTTATGAAAGACTAAAAATTAGGATAAAAAATAAAAAATCGGATCTCTATGTCTGGAAAGGTTTTTGAATTAGAAACGGTCTAGGAAGAAGAGGTGATGCGGGAATCCTAGGGGGTTGACCGGGCACAGATCCAGCCCAACTGAACCGGCCGACCCCTTGGAGGGGGGCCCTACGCCCCCTCCTTCCATTTATTCTCCTTTCCTTTCTCCCATCTCCCTCTTGCCTTTCTCGTCCTTTCCTTTCTTCTTTCCTAGGTCTATCCTCAAAAACCTTCCAAAAATACTAAGATCTTATTTTATTTCCTTTACTAAATAAAAAAGCTTCCCTTCTTTTCTTTAAATCTGATATCTAATTTTATGCTCTTTTCTTAATTTAATGTTTCCTAATTATGTCAAATCTCATTTATAAATAGGAGTTGTGTCTAGAATTAGGGGGTTGATTGTTGAGATCTGATTTCAGGTTTAGCTTATTGTTTTCTCCTTGAGGGTTGTATCCGATAATGAGGAATGTGATTCGGCTATAACCCATCCGAGGTGATGATTATCTTCATGTTTCTGACCACTTTTCATCCTCCAGCAGCTCACCATTGTTCCAGCAATTCAGCAGACAACTTCCCTGTTTTTGTCTTCCAAAATGTCGGAGGATCCTCCACCTCCTCCCGGCAGGGTGTCGCGACCCTACTGCTCTTCCAAACAACCACCAAGCCTCCTACAGCTTCACTGCAAGAATGCGCCTGCTCCTCCCTACACCTCTCCCGACCACCGATCTCTGCTCCCTGCA
>JXCR01098684.1:0-44868 GCA_002079205.1 Phalaenopsis hybrid cultivar | reverse complement strand
GGGGGGATGTGCTACAACATGAAATCATCCGTCTGCAACAGCAATTGGCAAAACTAGACGAAGGAATCCAAGGCAAGGTTACCCTTGATTATGACCTCAAAAGTCAACATGAAGGCAAAGCAACGATCTCAATCTGTTCCACCGAGAAGATGGGAGCGACAAAAAATTCCGTCCACGTCGTTTTGGCATCCAATAACAAAGGAGACCGCGAGAAGAACCCCAAGGCCACCAAAACTTTGTCGTTAAAATAAATCTCCCCGAATTTGATGGCGGTATGGATCCAGATGAATTACTTGACTAGTTACGCGCGGTCAAACGAACTTTTGAATACAATGAGATACCTGAAGATAAGCGGGTCAAGCTAGTAGCTATTAAACTGAAAAAGCATGTCTCGTTATGGTGGGACAACCTGCAACATCAACAAACGAGGGACGACAGTGGGAAAATCACGAAGTGGCACAAAATGAAGAAAACACTGCTACGGAAATACTGCCACCACACTACCGCCAAAATATATTCCTGAAGCTCCACAACCTACAACAGAGAGAGATATCTGTAGAGGAATTCACAACCAAATTCAAACAAATACAAATAAAGTGTGACTTTGTCGAACAAGCGAAGCATACCACCGCCCGCTATCTCAGTGGCCTGAAGCCCGCCATTAGCAAGTTCAACTACAACCCTATTTTTTGCTTAGTGACGTCCAAACCTTAACCCTGAAAATTGAAAGGCAAAAAAAAGTAGGCCAGAACGCAGTCTTCCTCCAACAACAATCCTCATACAAGCCAACCCCAGCGGTTACACCTACTGACAAAAGCGCACAAGAAACGAGGAAACCAACACCTGGGAATACAAAAACTGATCCAAGCAGCAAGAAACCCAAAAAAAGTAGCTTCTCCATACCAATGTCAGCCAGAGAAAGTTTTAGATGTCATGTTTTCGGCCACATCGCCTCAAGCTGTCCCACAGGCCGAATTGTCTCTTTTACAGACCAAGGTGTCATGGAGGAAAGAGAGGATGAGGAACCAGAAGATGCCAATGCAGCACTTCAGCTCCCAGAGGATGAAGGTGAGTTGCTAGTCATACAGCGAGTCTTACAATCAAAACCAGCACGGGATAAGTCATGGCTACAACACAGCATCATTCGCACAAAGTGTACAGTTAAAGGTAAAGTTTGCAGCTTGATAATCGATAATGGCAGTGCTGAAAATATTGTATCAACACTAATGGTGACAAAGCTAGAATTACCCATGCAAAAAACATCTCCAACCCTATTCCCTCAACTGGCTGAAAAAAGGGAATGAAATCTATGTGGACCAGCAATGTCTTGTTGAGTACTCGATAGGCAACCAATTAGAGAAACAAGTATAGTGTGATGTCGTTCCCATGGATGCATGTCATATTCTACTAGGACAACCATGGCAGTACAACCGCAAAGCTCAACATGACAGATTTAAAAACACATACTAATTCAAGAAAGATGGCAAACGCATCATATTACTACCAAGTAAAGATGCAGAGGAATCAAAGACACCGAGGAGATAGTTGTTTCAAGGTTCACATTCATGCAGTTAGTTTGAGATGCAACGATAACACTAACCCTAGTTCTACTTGAGGGATCCGAGGAAGAAATTTCCATACCTGAAAGCTTACAACCACTATTATAAGAATTTCAGGATGTCATGATCGACAGCCTACAAAAGGGACTACCACCACTATGGGACATCCAACATGCTATCAACCTTATACAGGGATCTGTCCTATCAAACCGACCTGCATACAAGCTAAGTCAACAAAATACGAAGAAATGCAACGACAAGTGCAAAGACCTCGTCACCAGAGGGCTAGTTAGAGAAAGTACAAGCCTGTGCGTCGTGCCCGCCCTAATAGTACCCAAGAAAGATGGAACATGGAGGATGTGTATCAACAGCAGAGTCATCAATAGAATCACAATCAAATACCGATTACCAATACATCGACTAGACGATCTCCTGATGGAAGATCGTCTCAAGACACGGGATGGAATACACACGTGGACAATTATGCCCTTTGGCCTTTCCAATGCACCTAGCACCTTCAAAAGATTAATGAATCAGATATTTTGCAACCTCATTGAGAAGTTTGTCACAGTATACTTTGACGACATACTGGTATATAGTCATTCAATAAAGAAACATATACAACACATAACAACATTATTTGAAGTACTCCGGCACGAAAAATTATACGTCAATCCAACGAAATGCACTTTCATGACAAGTCAAGTATGTTTTTTGGGTTACATTGTATCCAGCGCAGGCATTCAAATGGACCCAATAAAAATCGAAACCATTATAAGTTGGACCACACCGCAAACATTCACCGAACTCGGACAGCTTTTGGGGCTTGCATTATTCTACCGCTGCTTCATTCAAAATTTCAGCACTGTTACTGCTCCCCTCACCGAGCTGATAAATAGCAAAGAGTTCACTTGGTCGAGCACCACGCAATCTAGCTCCAACACACTCAAAGAGAAAGTAACTCAAACACCAGTTCTAGCCTTGCTAGATTTCAAACAACTCATTAAAGTAGAATGTGACGCATCAGGCGTTGGAATCGAGGTCACACTGATCCAGGACGATCACCCCATCGCTTTTTTTAGCGAGAAACTCAATGAGTCCAGGAGGAAGTACTCAACCTACGACAAAGAATTCTACGCAATGGTAAGAGTTATCAAACACTGGAGCCACTGCCTAGAGGCAAGTTAGTTCACCTTGTTTACAAATCATGAAACCATGAAATTTCTAAACAACCGGGTTAAGCTCAAAGGCAGACACGCAACCTAGGTAGAATTTTTGGCTTTATTCAATTTCGTACAAAAGCACAAAGCTGGGAGGCAGAACCGCGTTGCAGATGCACCAAGCAGACATCACTTATTAATCACCTCAATGCAAACAAGCGTCATAGGGTTCAAGATCATCAAAGACTTGAACAAAGAAGACGATGATTTCAAAGATATCTGGAAAAGGTGTCAGGAAAAACCTACAGGACAGTACTACCATGCAGATGACTACATATTCTACCGCAATAAACTATGAATTCCAAGATGCTCCTTGCTAGAAGAAATTGTACAACAAAACCATAATGGAGGCCTCGCTAGCCACTTCGGCAAAGACAAAATTCTCGACCTCGTCAAAGAACACTTCTTATGGCCTCGACTAACAAGGGATGTAGAGCAAGACGTTCGACAATGCAAGATTTGTCATTTAGTAAAAACGAAGGGGCAGAATACAGGGTTGTATATATCGTTGCCCGTACCAGAAGCACCCTAAGTAGATGTCAGCATGGACTTCGTACTAGGTCTCCCCAAGATACAAAGGAACAAAGATTCTGTCATGTTTGTCGTGGACAGATATTCTAAAATGGCACATTTCGTACCCTGTCACCGTATACTCGACACATCGCATATCGCTGACTTATATTCCAAAGAAATTTTCGGGTTACACGGGATCCCAAAAACTATTACTTCTGAAAGAGATGTAAAATTTCTAAGCCACTTCTAGCGTACCTTATGGGAAAAGTTAGGCACCAAGCTCCAATTCAGTCCAGCAGCCCATCCACAAGAAGACGGACAGACAAAAATAGTAAACAGAAGCCTGGGAAACCTATTGATATGTTTTGTGGAAAAGAACAACAAACAATGGGATCTCATTCTCACTCAAGCATAATTCGCCTACAANGACTTTGACAACAAGCAGCTTTGGACAAGAGAAAGAATTCTGGGAATCATCTCATCTGCAAGAATGTCTGAAGATATAGCAACAGAATCAGAGAGTGATAAAAGCAACATAGTACTGTATAACAAATTCTATACTCGCTTCATGTACAAGAATCTGAAGAAATACTTGTTTTAGTAAAGGAGAGGAAAATGCCATAGCACATTTGTAAATCCCAAAAAGGTGGTAATAGAAATTAATATGTAATAAACTGTAGCTCATCATAAATGAGNGACTTTGACAACAAGCAGCTTTGGACAAGAGAAAGAATTCTGGGAATCATCTCATCTGCAAGAATGTCTGAAAATATAGCAACAGAATCAGAAAGTGATAAAAGCAACATAGTATTGTATAACAAATTCTATACTCGCTTCAAGAATCTGAAGAAATACTTGTTTTAGTAAAGGAGAGGAAAATGCAATAGCACATTTGTAAATCTCAAAAAGGTGGCAATAGAAATTAATATGTAATAAACTGTAGCTCATCATAAATGATAAATAAAAGAGACAAATGATGCAGTAAATAATCGACGATCGATCAAGCGGAAATAATTTCATGACTCTTAATCTTTTATTTTTCCTCTAGGGCTCTGACATATTGATTATTCAAGTAAAGTAAGTTTGAGAGAACAATTTATGACACTAAGAATTATAATTTTAGTGATCTTTATAATAGATTATATAATAAAGATGGTGAAAAATATATGTATAAACTAGTCAAACAGAGATATNATGATAAATAAAAGAGACAAATGATGCAGTAAATAATCGACGATCGATCAAGCGGAAATAATTTCATGACTCCTAATCTCTTATTTTTCCTCTAGGGCTCTGACATATTGATTATTCAAGTAAAGTAAGTCTGAGAGAACAATTTATGACACTAAGAATTATAATTTTAGTGATCTTTATAATATATTATATAATAAAGATGGTGAAAAATATATGTATAAACTAGTCAAACAAAGATATAAGAAATATAATTTATTAAATATGAAAATCAAAAGATACATTTCTTAGAAAAAGTTACTCACATAGGCGAGTGAGCTATTTTGATAAACTTTCAATTAAATTTTTTAAAATACTATCGACCTTGGTGATATTAATATCGTTAATAATAATAAAATATTTTATTTTTACTATCGCATTAATAAAAAAGAAAGTTGATGAGGTTGTAAAGAAAACAAAGGTGAAAAATCAAAAGGACCTGATGATATCCCAATTGAAGTGTGGAAAAATTTAGAAAATTTAGGAGTTTCCTGGNAACAAAGGTGAAAAATCAAAAGGACCTGATGATATCCCAATTGAAGTGTGGAAAAATTTAGAAAATTTAGGAATTTCCTGGCTTACTTGACTCTTTAATATTATTTTAAAAACTAAAAAGATTCCTGAGAAGTGGAGGAAGAGTATTTTGGTCCTTATTTTTAAGAATAAAAGAGATGCACAAGAGTGTACAAACTATAGAGAAAATAATTTAATGTGTCGTACTTTAAAATAATGAGAGAGGGTAATTGAACATAGGTTAAGCCGTGATATAAAAATTTCTCATATCAATTTGGATTTATGTCAGTCAATTCTACTATAGAAGCTATACATTTATTGAGAGGTATGATGGAAAAGTACAGAGACAGTAAGGAGGATCAACGTACAATTTTCATTTATTTAGAAAAAGCATGCGATAAGGTTCCAAAAGAAGTCCATTGGAGAGTTCTAGAGAAGAAAGGTGTTGATATGACCTATATTCAAGTCATTAAAGATATGTATACTAGAGTTGTTACTTGTGTTCGAACAGAAGGAGGATTGACTAAAGTATTTTCCTATTCCAATTGGATTACATCAGGGATCAGCATTAAGCCCATATCTTTTTGTTTTAGTTATGAATGTTTTTACTAGACATTTACAAGAGGATGTACCTTGTTGTATGCTTTTTGTTGATGATATCCTTCTTGTTGATAAGACTAGATAAAGAGTTCGGAAAAAAATTGAATTATGGAGGTCTACATTGGAGTCTAAAGGGCTTCGTTTCAGTAAATCTAAAAATGAATACATGGAATGTAATTTTAGTAGTAGTAGCTCTAGTGGTAGAGTTGTAAGTATGGGTGATCAAATCATTAAAAGAAGAAAATGTTTTAGATATCTCGAGTCAATTAATCAAAGTGATAGTGATATAGAAGGGGATGTTATTAGTAGAATACAAGTTGGTAGGTTGAAGTGGAAGAAAGCATCGAGTCTATTGTGTGATAGAAAAGTACCGCTTGGACATGAAGGAAAATTTCATAAGATGGTGGTGAGACCAACAATGCTCTATGGCGCAAAATGTTGTCATTTAAAATAGAAGCATAATATAAATTTAAGTGTTGATGAGATGAGATGCTTAGGTGGATGAGTGACTTGACATTTAGAGATAAAATGCGAAATGAATATATCCATGATAGGGTTGGTGTAGCTCCAGTGGCAGACAAGAATAGAGAGAGTCGTCTTAGATGGTTTGGTCACATTATAAGTCAACCATCTGATGATCTGGTTAGGAGAGTGAATGTTTAGATTCGAAGTTAAGAAAAGCAGAGATAGACATAAAAAGAGTTGGGCATATAGCATAAAAAATGATCTTAATCTATTAAAATTAAATGAAACTATGGCACTCAATAAGACACAATGGAGAAAAAAGATTCGTGCAATCGACCCAACTTACTGGGATAAAGGCTTGTTTTTGTTGTTTTGTTGTTGTTCTGACATATTGAAGATGCATCACAACCTATAAAAAGGTTCTAAAAGGACATGTTTACTAACAAAACCGTGCTTATGGAGATTTTTGTTAGTTTGGGTGGTCTGCANGGGGGGGGGGGGGGGATGCGCTACAACATGAAATCATCCGCCTGCAACAACAATTGGCAAAACTAAATGAAGGAATCCAAGGCAAGGTTACCCTTGATTATTACCTGAAAAGTCAACATGAAGACAAAGCAACGATCTCAATCTGTTCCACCGAGAGGATGGGAGCGACAAAAAATACCGTCCACGCAGTTTTGGCATCCAATAACAAAGGAGACCGCGAGAAGAACCCCAAGGCCACCAAAACTTTGTCGTTAAAATAGATCTCCCTGAATTTGATGGCGGCATGGATCCAGATGAATTACTTGACTAGTTACGCGCGGTCAAACGAACTTTTGAATACAATGAGATACCTTAAGATAAGCGGGTCAAGCTAGTAGCTATTAAACTGAAAAGGCATGTCTCGTTATGATGGGACAACCTGCAACATCAACAAACGAGGGACGACAGTGGGAAAATCACGAAGTGGCACAAAATGAAGAAAACACTGGTACGGAAATACTGCCACCACACTACCGCCAAAATATGTTCCTGAAGCTCCACAACCTACAACAGAGAGAGATGTCGGTAGAGGAATTCACAACCAAATTCAAACAATTACAAATAAAGTGCGACTTTGTCGAACAAGCGAAGCATACCACCGCCCGCTATCTCAATGGCCTGAAGCCCGTCATTAGCAAGTTCAACTACAACCCTATTTTTTGCTTAGTGACGTCCAAACCTTAACCCTGAAAATTGAAAGGCAAAAAAAAGTAGGCCAGAACGTAGTCTTCCTCCAACAACAATCCTCATACAAGCCAACCCCAGCGGTTACACCTACTAACAAAAGCGCACAAGGAACGGGGAAACCAACACCTGGGAATGCAAAAAATGATCCAAGCAACAAGAAACCCAAAAAAAGTAGCTTCTCCATACCAATGTTAGCCAGAGAAAGTTTTAGATGTCATGTTTTCGGCCACATCGCCTCAAGTTGTCCCACAGGTCGAATTGTCTCTTTTACAGACCAAGGTGTCGTGGAGGAAAGAGAGGATGAGGAACCAGAAGATGTCAATGCAGCACTTCAGCTCCCAGAGGATGAAGGTGAGTTGCTAGTCATACAGCGAGTCTTACAATCAGAACCAGCACGGGATTAGTCATGTCCACAACACAGCATCATTCACACAAAGTGTACAGTTAAAGGTAAAGTTTGCAGCTTGATAATCGATAGTGGCAGTGGTGAAAATATTGTATCAACACTAATGGTGACAAAGCTAGAATTGCCCACGCAAAAAACATCTCCAACCCTATTCCCTCAATTGGCTGAAAAAAGGGAATGAAATCTATGTGGACCAGCAATGTCTTGTTGAGTACTCGATAAGCAACCAATTAAAGAAACAAGTATAGTGTGACGTCGTTCCCATGGATGCATGTCATATTCTACTAGGACAACCATGGCAGTACGACCGCAAAGCTCAACATGACGGATTTAAAAACACATACTAATTCAAGAAAGATGGCAAACGCATCATATTACTACCAAGTAAAGACGCAGAGGAATCAAAGACACCGAGGAGATAGTTGTTTTAAGGTCCACATTCATGCAGTTAGTTTGAGATGCAACGATAACACTAACCCTAGTTCTACTTGAGGGATTCGAGGAAGAAATCTCCATACCTGAAAGCTTACAACCACTACTATAAGAATTTCAGAATGTCATGAACGACAGCCTACCAAAGGGACTACCACCACTATGGGACATCCAACATGCTATCAACCTTATACAGGGATCTGTCCTATCAAACCAATCTGCATACAAGCTAAGGCAACAGAATACGAAAAAATGCAACGACAAGTGCAAAGACCTCGTCACCAGTAGGCTAGTTAGAGAAAGTACAAGCCTGTGCGCCGTGCCCGCCCTAATAGTACCCAAGAAAGATGGAACATGGAGGATGTGTATCAACAACAGAGTCATCAATAGAATCACAATCAAATATCGATTACCAATACATCGACTAGACGATCTCCTGATGGAAGATCGTCTCAAGACACGGGATGGGATACACACGTGGACAATTATGCCCTTTGGCCTTTCCAATGCACCTAGCACCTTCAAAAGATTAATGAATCAGATATTTCGCAACCTCATTGAGAAGTTCATCACAGTATACTTTGATGACATGCTGGTATATAGTCATTCAATAAAGAAACATATACAACACATAACAACATTATTTGAAGTACTCCGGCACGAAAAATTATACGTCAATCCAAAGAAACGCACTTTCATGACAAGTCAAGTATGTTTTTTGGGTTACATCATATCCAGCACAGGCATTCAAATGGACCCGATAAAAATCGAAACCATTATAAGTTGGACACACCGCAAACATTCACCGAACTCGGACAGCTTTTGGGGCTTGCATTATTCTACCGCTGCTCATTCAAAATTTCAGCACTGTTACTGCTCCCCTCACTGAGTTGATAAAAAGCAAAGAGTTCACTTGGTCGAGCACCACGCAGTCTAACTCCAACACACTCAAAGAGAAAGTAACTCAAACACTAGTTCTAGCCTTGCTAGATTTCAAACAACTCATTGAAGCAGAATGTGACGCATCAGGCGTTGGAATCGAGGTCACACTGATCCAGGGCGGTCACCCCATCGCTTTTTTTAGCGAGAAACTCAATGAGTCCAGGAGGAAGTACTCAACCTACGACAAAGAATTCTACGCAATGGTAAGAGCTATCAAACACTGGAGCCACTGCCTAGATACAAGTCAGTTCACCTTGTTTACAAATCATGAAACCTTGAAATTTCTAAACAACCGGATTAAACTCAAAGGTAGACACGCAACCTAGGTAGAATTTTTGGATTTATTCAATTTCGTACAAAAGCACAAAGCTGGGAGGTAGAATCGCGTTGCAGATGCACCAAGCAGACATCACTTATTAATCACCTCAATGCAAACAAGCGTCATAGGGTTCAAGATCATCAAAGACTTGAACAAAGAAGACGATGATTTCAAAGATATCTGGAAAAGGTGTCAGGAAAAACCTACAGGACATTACTACCATGCAGATGACTACATATTCTACTGCAATAAACTATGAATTCCAAGATGCTCCTTGCTAGAAGAAATTGTACAAGAGAACCATAATGGAGGCCTCACTAGCCACTTCGGCAAAGACAAAATTCTCGACCTCGTCAAAGAACACTTCTTATGGCCTCGACTAACAAGGGATGTAGAGCAAAACGTCCGACAATGCAAGATTTGTCATTTAGCAAAAACGAAGGGGCAGAATACAAGGTTGTATATGTCGTTGCCCGTACCAGAGGCACCCTGAGTGGATGTCAGCATGAACTTCGTACTAGGTCTCCCCAAGATACAAAGGAACAAAGATTCTGTCAAGTTCGTCGTGGATAGATATTTTAAAATGGCACATTTCGTACCCTGTCACCGTATACTCGACACATCGCATATCGCAGACTTATATTCCAAAGAAATTTTCGGGTTACACGGGATCCCACAAACTATTACTTCTGAAAGAGATGTAAAATTTCTAAGCCACTTCTAGCGTACCTTATGAGAAAAGTTAGGCACCAAGCTCCAATTCAGTCCAGCAGCCCATCCACAAGAAGACAGTCAGACAGAAGTAGTAAACAGAAGCCTGGGAAACATATTGATGTGTTTTTTGGAAAAGAACAACAAACAATGGGATCTCATTCTCACTCAAGCAGAGTTCGCCTACAACAAATCCATGAGTCAGACAGAGATGCAACCCATTCGAGATTGTCTACGGCCGCAATCCACTCGCACCGTTTGATCTTGTTCCACTCCTACCACCGTCATAACTCAGCCAAGATGCTACAGAACGGGTTCAAGAAATCCAAAAAATACATGAAGAGGTTGGTAAAGAGATTGCTGGAAAAAATAGAAAATATCAAGCGCAAGCAAATCAAGGAAAAAGGTGACATTTAAAGAGGGTGATCTTGTTGGATCTGGTCGAAAAAGGAACGATTTCACATAAAAGCTTTTGGAAAACTGAAAATCAGACTAGCGGGCCTTTTAGAATTCTGCAGAAACTCAACGACAATGCATACAAGGTTCTTACCAGGAAACTACAACATCTCAGCCACCTTCAACGTTGTTGATCTTACTCCGTACTTTGAAGATCTAGAAGCTTTAATAACTAAGTTCGAAGCTCCCCCAACCCCGAGAGACTGACACAAGGCTCCTGGGGGGCCGATCTGGCACGGGACCAGCTCAANTTCGAGATTGTCTACGGCCGCAATCCACTCGCACCGCTTGATCTTGTTCCACTCCTACCACCGTCATAACTCGGCCAAAATGCTACAGAACGGGTTCAAGAAATCCAAAAAATACATGAAAAGTTTGGTAAAGAGATTGCTAGAAAAAATAGAAAATATCAAGCGCAAGTAAGCAAATCAAGGAAAAAGGTGACATTTAAAGAGGGTGATCTTGTTGGATCTGGTCGAAAAGGGAACGATTTCACATAGAAGCTTTTGGAAAACTGAAAATCAGACCAGCGGGCCTTTTAGAATTCTGCAGAAACTCAACAACAATGCATACAAGGTTCTTACCAGGAGACTACAACATTTCAGCCACCTTCAACGTTGTTCATCTTACTCCGTACTTTGAAGATCTAGAAGCTTTAACAACTAAGTTCGAAGCTCCCCCAATCCCGGGAGACTGACACAAGGCTCCTGGGGGGCCGATCTGGCACGGGACCAACTCAGCTAGACCGACCGGCCCCTTGGAGGGGGGCAACCGCCCCCTCCTTCCACATTCTCTTTTCCTTTCTCCCATCTCCCTCTCGCCTTACCCTTCCTTTCTTTTTTTTTTCTAGTCCTCTGCCAACTCCAAAACCTTCCTTAAAAACTGAGATCTGATTTTATTTCCTCTCCTAAATTAAAAACTCTTCTTGAAAGCCTAAAATCTGATTTGATTCTTTCCTTAAATCTGTGATATAATTTTATGTTCATTTCTTAATTTAATGTTTCCTAATTAGGTCAAATCTCTTTTATAAATAGGAATTGTTTTGTCTAGAGTTAGGGGGCTGATTGTTGAGATCTAATTTCACTTCTAGCTTATTGTTTTTCCCCTTGAGGGTTGTATCCAACGACAAGGAAGGTGCTCGGGTTGTAACCCCGTCCGAGGTGGTGATTATCTTCATCTTTCTTACCACCTTCTGTCCTTCAGCATCTCGTCGTCATTCCAGCCATTCAAACAATTCAACAGACAGCTTCCTTGCCTTCCAAAGTGTCGCAGGATCCTACCCCTCCTCTCTGTAGGGTGTCGCATCCCTACTGCTCTTCCAANTTCAGTTCTAGCTTATTGTTTTTCCCCTTGAGGGTTGTATCCAACGACGAGGAAGGTGCTCGGGTTGTAACCCCGTCTGAGGTGGTGATTAGCTTCATCTTTCTTACCACCTTCTGTCCTTCAGCATCTCGTCGTCGTTCCAACCATTCAAACAATTCAACAGACAGCTTCCTTGCCTTCCAAAGTGTCGCAGGATCCTCCCCCTCCTCTCTGCAGGGTGTCGCATCCCTACTGCTCTTCCAGACAGCCATTAGGCCTGCTCCAGCTCCTCCCTGTGCCTTTCCCGACCATCGATCTCCGCTCCCTGCAACCTCCCTTCAGCCGCAACTCTCTATGGGTCCTCCCAAGTGGGTCCCAGGCCACTACAGCTTACCTGAAGACATTTTGCAGCCACCTACTGCCTTCCCAACGCCGCCACGATTCCCTGCAACCCCTCACAAGTCAGTGGAGTCCCTGTTGTCCTCTCAGAATTGCCAACCGCTCACATAGCTTCCCTAAAGTTGTCACAGCTCCGGCCACCTCCCACGCAGTAGGTAGTCGTCCCTCCAGACCTTCCCCAGCGCCTCCTGTTGTTGTCACTAGTCGTTGTAGCTGCGGCTTGAAGCTGAAACCATCACAACCTGTTGTCTTCGTCTTCCGTCTTCCGCAGCAGCCTCACTTCTTCGGCCTTCACTGCAGCCACCCATCTCGCCTCCGACGACGATATTGCTTTCTTTCAGCTGCGGTTTGATGCTTCGACGAGCGTTAACTTACTCTCACCTGACATCGCTTCGGCTTTCACTGCAACCACAGCTTCGGCACCGTCTCTCCGGACACCCTCCTCGTCGAGCTTTTTGTGTCTTTATATGTTGAGTCCCTGTTGTCATGTCTTAATTTATGTTTTGATTTGTGTAGTATCTTTCCATTCTTTTGAGTCAATGTTGTCATCGTCTTTTAAGTTATTAATAAATTCGTGTCTTGCGCAGTGGATTGAGTTAACTCCAGTATCAGGAGGATAGGCAGGGGGAAGGCAAGAAGAAGATGAGAGAAAATGAAGGAGGGCAGTGGGGCCCCCTCCAAGAGGGCCAGCTGGACCGGCTCCCATATGAGCCCCGAGTCAATTAAGTCTATCATTCTCATTTCTGATTCTTCAATCCTAATTTTCTCTACTCATCTAATGAATGTAAGTTCTAACCTTCATTGTACCATGCCCTAAGTAATTAAATCGCCTCATTTTACAAAAATAAGAACTTCAAAAAGTAAATAAAAAAGTGAGCATGCAGTTCCGGAAACCACTACAAGTTTAAAAAAAAAACAGATGTAATTTCAGCTGATCTGGTATTGGCAAAAAGTAAAAAATGTTTCTCACCTGCAGATCCACGTCTACATATACGTTGAAAAGTTTCTCCAACGAAAAAAAGGCTACCATCCAGGTTAGCTGCATCAGGTTTATCCACTCTATGTAATTCCAAAGCTCTTTTTTCTGCTCCATCAAGAAGTTGAATGACAATGCGTCGGGCGAAAGAGCTAAGCTCATAGTTAAGGATGACTCACCAAAAGAATAATAAGACTATAAAACAATCAAACCAACAGAAAATGAAAGAAAATTTTAACTTTTTGTCCTGAAAGGCAGAAGTCGTCAAGCACTTCCTGGATTTGTTCGAATCCATGGCATTGACAATTGGAGGCTAATGCCAAAGATAAACTTTTAAAAAAATACAGATAAAAAATAAGAAATCAAACTTATCCGTTGGAAATTTAAACTTAACTTTCTAGACGTGAGAGAACTTTCCATTTTGACAACATTTACAAAAAGAAAAAAAGAGAAGAAGAGACCTCAAATTTTCCACTTTTGCCTTCTAATGCTTCACATATTATGTAGTCCTTTGTAGTATCGAAATTCAACCCCTCTGTACAACTGAGTCTACGGGCTTAATNTAGTTAAGGATGACTCACCAAAAGAATAATAAGACTATAAAACAATCAAACCAACAGAAAATGAAAGAAAATGTTAACTTTTTGTCCTGAAAGGCAGAAGACGTCAACCACTTCCTGGATTTGTTCGAATCCATGGCATTGACAATTGGAGCCTAATGCCAAAGATAAACTTTTTAAAAAAATACAGATAAAAAATAAGAAAACAAACTTATCCGTTGGAAATTTAAACTAAACTTTCTAGACGTGAGAGAACTTTCCATTTTGACAACATTTACAAAAAGAAAAAAAGAGAAGAAGAGAACTCAAATTTTCCACTTTTGCCTTCTAATGCTTCACACATTATGTAGTCCTTTGTAGTATCGAAATTCAAACCCTCTGAACAACTGAGTCTGAGTCTACGGGCTTAACAAATCAATGGAACTCTTAGCTTATGTAAGAAAGCATTTATTTAATGAACTATCGATTACAAACACCATCTTTGTTGTTTTAGTCATTCTTCATACAATTCTAGGGAAAGCCAGATGGCATTTAGTATTTCATGTAGCAGCAGCAGAAATACTGAAAATGGAAAAATAAATGACACGACAGCAAATATCACCTGTAAAAAAAAACTTCTTGTTTTTCAAAATACTGCTTAAGNTGAATAACACACAATAACACAAGAATAACACGAGAGAGAATATTCCCCCGTGTTACTGCGCCGTTTTTTTCTTTGTTGGGAATATTTCCTATGTTATTCAATTGTTATTGTGTGTTATTCATGTGTTATTGTGTCCTGAACCGTGTTATTTAAGTGTTATTGTGCGTTATTCATGTGTTATTTTGTCCTGAGAATATTCTTGATATTATAATAACCACAATAACACATCAATAACACATGAATAACATGCAATAACACATGAATAACGCGCAATAACACATGAATAACACAGGAGGGAATATTCTCCGTGTTACTGCGCCGTTTTTTTCTCTGCCGCGCGAGATGTCGTGGCGTGAATTGATTGGCTACGCACGTTATTTTTACGTGTATAGTACTGATGTAATATTTTTTCCCTTGATTATGCAATTCGAATTCATGACCTCACGATGAGACTACACCCTCAACAATTGTGTCACTCNAATCAATGGAACTCTTAGCTTATGTAAGAAAGCATTTATTTAATGAACTATTGATTACAAACCCCATCTTTGCTGTTTTAGTCATTCTTCATACAATTCTAGGGCAAGCCAGATGATCACATTTAGTATTTCATGTAGCAGCAGCAGAAATACTGAAAATGGAAAAATAAATGACACGACAGCAAATATCACCTGTAAAAAAAACTTCTTGTTTTTCAAAGTAATGCTCAGACAGATTACAAAATAACAAGAAACTAATATGAAATCCTCGAAAGACATGGTACAGGATACAGAAATCCTCCAATATAGATTATATTTTATTAAAAAAAAAAAAAAACTCTTAGAGGCTTACAAAAACTTTAACAGGGAAATTTCAAACAGTAATCTGAACAGCAGTGATGAGACAGACTGCAAGCTCGAAAATAAGCCATCTAGAGAAAGATCATAAAGGAAATCATGACTCTTCATCAAGATGAGCATCCATTAGAAAATGGAAATATGCGATACACCCTATGACAGGCTATAGAACATACACGAATGAAAATCTGGATACTGTGATGAAAGTAAAGGTAGAGTTTCCAGTGTTGCTTTGTCAGGAATGGAAGCAAGAAGTTGTGCAACCCTGGATATAATTAAAGACCTATCTGCTTTCAATATTCCACCAAGATTTCCGACAACTGTGTATGGATTATCAAATTCGGAAACCATAAGCTGCACCCCTTTTCTTTCAAGTAAGCACAAAACCAATAACCTGAAAAGCTCCGCGAATGAATTTGTCACTATATTTTTAAAACTAAAACCTTAAAACGCACAAAAAATGGAAAGAAAAAAAATTCCAAAAAAGAGAAATAAACTCAAGACATTGCATTACAGAAATATATTTTAACAAAAAAAAAGGTCCAGTTCAAACGACATTGACATGGATGTTGCCTTTCAAATATTGAATACAAATTCACAAGGATAACAAGACTACTTCATCATCAAAATCATCATCATTAGTCTTTGCCCGACTATTTAGAGTTATAAATCCTCATATTACATTCATTGATGTTAAGTGTAAAATGAGACATTGAATGTAGCTTGAATAAATCTTTATGCACAACTTAGACCCATGTTGCCCTTGGTCTACCCCATTTCCTTAAGAAAATACTTCATTATCATACTCATCGCCATTTATTAACTATTGAGGGTTGACTTTATAAATCCTCTTCATTCATTCTTGGAGCGTGTTACATGAAATATTGATTGTAATTTACATAATTTTGATCACACTTTAACCTTAGGTCTATCCCATTTCCTTGCTAATCCTTAAACATTAATTTTATCCATAAGTCTTATTGGTGCATTTTCTATAAGTTTTAATTTAAATGGATTATACTCCCATCATCCCTCATATAATTATTTATTAATCAAGTCTTCTTAATTTTGGCATATATCGATCTTAATATTGTCACTATCAATAATTTCATCATCACCAACTCGCTTCCACGCAACATAGCAAATTTAATTGCAGTTTTCTAAAACTTACTTTCTACTCATAACATTTTATTATATCATCATATTCATGAGAAATGTATCTCTTTAACCATCGAGCCTTGACTCACAAAAATATATCAAGATTATACCGCCATATTTTTCTATAATACAAGTTCAAGATAAATAAATTTAACTTATGCAGACATTCCCTGATCTTTCAAAAATATGGGTAGTTTTTTTTTCCTCTTGCTAAAACTGCATATCATCAACTCTACCCAAAAAAGAGTATTATGAAACTCACTCTCCATGAGCTCACAACAAGCACANCCCCTCCTCCCCTCCCTTGATACGTCTTAATTTAACTTTTAAGAGTTTCGAATGAGGAAGAAATTTATTATTGAAATTGCATAACAGAATTTATACATATAATTCATTGTAACCCTTCCAAGGCACATGTTTCATCTACAAACTGCAGAGCGTTGTACTTCTTTTGTAATTTGAATACATCTTAATTTGAGAACAATCGACAGATTTTTTATCGATGACAAATATATTACTTTAAGCTAATCATGAAACTAATGCAAGGCACCATATTGCAATTATTTGTTTATCAAAGCTTCAGTATTAACTAACACCTGTAGATTTTGCTTAAGCTTGGGATTTCGGTTGTTTCTCTCTCTCTCTCTCTACTATAACCGATTTGAGTATTTAGATATGTTTAACATCATCAAGTCTATTTTTCTTAAAATTTGAGAATTGCAGATTTAATGTCTGATGCTGGTATTTTTTTTTATATACTCAAAAGTTAAACTTCCCAATGTGGTGACTTGGCCCCTTTAAAATATTAAAATTTGAAGTGTTGCTATCTTTTTTCAAATATTGCATCTCTACGGAAAATTTCTTGCCTTATACGTAAGACGTACGCAACGCTGCGTACATCAGAGTTATACAAAGGGAATAGGGGGGTTATATCTGCGTTATACCATTTGTAACCTCCCCGTAAACTTACAAATATATGAAAGAAGAAACGTAGAACTTTATAGAAGGTACATGTAGATTACATGGAGGTTACAGAGGATATGACGCAGATATAACCCCATTCTACCCTATGTATAACCCTAACGTACGCAGCTCTGCGTCTTACGTACGCAAATTTGTGCTTAAAATTTGAGATAGTACATCACAACTAAAGACCCTATCCTCCACTCACCTGCCCCTAATACGACTGATTTGAGTATTTAGATATGTCTAACATCATCAAGTCTATTTTTTTAAAATTTGAGAATTGCAGATTTAATGTCTGATGCTAGTAATTTTTTTTTATAGACTCAGAACATAAACTTCACAATGTGGTGACTTGGAGCATTTAATGTATCTAAATTTGAAGCGTTGCTATCTTTTTTCAAATATTGCATCTCTACGGAAAATTTTCNCCTCTTGATACATCTTAATTTAACATTTAAGAGTTTCGAATGAGGAAGAAATTTATTATTGAAATTGCATAACAGAATTTATACAGATAATTCATTGTAACCCTTCCAAGGCACATGTTTCATCTACAAACTGCAAAGCGTTGTACTTCTTTTGTAATTTGAATACATCTTAATTTGAGAACAATCGACAGATTTTTTATCGATGACAAATATATTACTTTAAGCTAATCATGAAACTAATGCAAGGCACCATATTGCAATTATTTGTTTATCAAAGCTTCAGTATTAACTAACACCTGTAGATTTTGCTTAAGCTTGGGATTTTGGTTGTTTAACTCTTTCTCTCTCTCTCTAATATAACCGATTTGAGTATTTAAATATGTTTAACATCATCAAGTCTATTTTTCTTAAAATCTGAGAATTGCAGATTTAATGTCTGATGCTAGTATTTTTTTTTTTATATATACTCAAAAGTTAAACTTCCCAATGTGGTGACTTGGCCTCTTTAAAGAATTAAAATTTGAAGTGTTGCTATCTTTTTCAAATATTGCATCTCTACGGAAAATTTCCTGCCTTATATGTAAGACGTACACAACGTTGCGTACGTCAGAGTTATACAAAAGGTACAGGAGGGTTATATCTGCGTTATACCCTCTGTAACCTCCCCTTAACATACTTGTAACTTACAAATATTTGAAAGCAGAACCGTGGAACTTAATAGAAGGTACATGTTACATGTAGATTACATGGAGGTTACAGATGATATAACGCGGATATAACATCATTGTACCCTATGTATAACCCTGACGTACGCAGCTCTGCGTAATTCTTACGTACACAAATTTGTGCTTAAAATTTGAGATAGTGCATCACAACTAAAGACCCTACCCTCCACTCACCTGCCCCTAATATAACTGATTTGAGTATTTAGGTCTAACATCATCAAGTCTATTTTTTTAAAATTTGAGAATTGCAGATTTAATGTCTGATGCTAGTAATTTTTTTTATAGACTCGGAACATAAACTTCACAATGTGGTGACTTGGCCCATTTAATGTATCAAAATTTGAAGCGTTGCTATCTTTTTTCAAATATTGCATCTCTACGGAAATTTTTTCTGCATTAAAATTTGAGATAGTGCATCACAACTAAAGACCCTACCCTCCACTCACATGCCCCCTTCCATCCCTCTAATCATTTGAAGATACAGTAAACGGCAATATTAAATCAAATAATCCCTCAACTCTGCTACAAAAAATCTATCCATATTTGTCTGATATCCCTCGTCCTGTGAACATTCATATGCATCTAACAGTCGTTTACTTTCCTACCAATATCTTTCTTCATAGAAAGAATATTGTTTTTCAATTAAGGGTCTGTTTGGGGCAGCTGCACCTTATCCAGCTTATGCTGATAAGCAATTTATCCTGAATGAGCAGTTGATCTGGATAAACTGACTGTCTGTTTGGTTTGTGCGTTTGAAAATAGTTAATTCTGGATAAATGACAATTTTGCCCCAGTTCTGGATAAGTTGTTTTATTGGTTAGTTGTATGTTTTGTAAACAGTTGATTTACAACTTTTTTAGTTAAATGAACAATTAGTCATGCAAAATTTATAAATTTCTCAACAAAACGACAATATATACATGTTAGATATTTTAGAACTAATTAAACCCACTTCATACTCATTCAACATATACAGTTAAAAAGCAAACAACCACCCAGAAGAGAGGCATTTTCCCTGCATGAACTGATGGGGCTTTTTTCTCTACTTGAATTGGCCTGGGCCCTGGGGTGGCTAAACTGGTTCAGATGGAAATAAAAAGAGGCCCTAGGAACTAAGTTTGCCACCCATTAGGAGTGAGTTTTCCCCCTCTTATTTACCTAGAAGTATTTATAAGTTGTTTTCATGTTTTAGGGCAGTTTTTGTTTTATGTTTTTTGTCAGTACAGTCGTCGGCATCCAAGTTTTCCCCTTTTAGAGTTGTATCAAAGGGCGAGTGCTACTCTGGCTGTATCTCATTTTGAGGTTGTGATTATCCTGAACTTCCCCTCCTCCGCAAGCTACCCACCCCTGCCATCGGCACAATACCTTGATGCAGACCACCGGAAACAACCCTACAGTTGTTTTCAAGCAGCCCTTCAGCCTGCCTCCATCCAGCGCCCGCCCTTCCCCCTTGCAGCTGCTGTCCAAGCCCACTTCCCGCCGTCATTATCTGTCAAACTCCAAGCAGTCTAACCACACCTCACTCCATCTATAGTCAGACCCCTTACAACCAACCGCAAATCTTATCCCCCCAAGCCAACCCAAATCCCACTTCCACCCTGCAGCCAACTGCCAACCCCACCTTCCCTGCTGCAGCCAACTGCAGCTCCCTCTTCCCCCTCCTATAGCCATCCACAGTCACGTAACTACCAACGAACCATCACCCCTTGGAATAAATTTTAGTTCAAATTACTTGCATTTGTTGTAATTTCCTTTCAAGTGTGTTTGGTTGTAATTATTGATTTGCTTTCAGCAAAAATATTTATTTTTTTATTGTTGTTTGGGTTAGCTCTGGTATCAGAGCTAGTCTAACCCAAGTTCTATCCAAGGGTATCTAGCATTCAACCATAGCCAACCCCACCTCTACCCAATTTTTTTTATTTCTCGCCCAACATTAATCTTACACACCTTTCACCTACCCAGCCCAAGCCCTAATCATGCCACCATGGAAGCAATTGTTGTAACCTGATCAGGAGTTTACCATGGAAGAGTTACAAGGACCGGTCCATCTTGTGCTACAACGGCTTGATGGCATTAAGGAAAGGACCCATGAATTGGTTATTGGTGAGCGTAGTAGCGTGATCAAAAGCGGAGGGAGGAAGGAATACATGAACCCCTTCCGTAAGGATGATTCCAGCGGATAAGAAGACAGACCGCAATGCATTGAGATGCAGTGTCAATGGAGGCCTAGAGATGAAGTGTCCGTTAGAGAATAGAAAAATAAAGTGTCTGTTAGAGGATATAGAAAGGAGATACCTATTGAAGGATACAAAGGCTCAAGTGTGAATTTGGATATACTAGATTTCGAGGGGAGAATAAATCTGAATGATTTCATAGAGTGGTTACAGGCCATCGAGGGGGTTTTGGAATATAAGTTGGTGTCAAATGACCAAAAGTAAAACTAGCTACTATCAAGCAGAAGAAGAGTGACTCGTTGTGGTAGGAGAACCTGGAGATGAAGAGAAATAAAGTACGAAACAAGATTACCACCTAAGAGAAGATGGAGAGAGTTACAGTTGCTAACCTCATTTTTAGTCATATAAGACTTACACGAACATCACCGCTCAGTTCGATGCGGCCACATTGGCCAACAACTACACTTGCCCATTTTTGGCCTAGCGTGCGTGACCACGACCAGGTATATCTGGAGTGACCACTCCGCGTGATCACTCCCAGTGACACGCCATTGATCCCGGGCCTTCGTCCATGGATAAGAGCATGAACCATCGCACCGTTCGTCGGCGACGATCTGTGGCTCTTCCAACAATCTGATTCATCACGGTCATCAACCCACCACCTAATCAAACAGACACGGAGGGCTCTAGCACCGTCTTCCCAACCTATAAATAGGTGGTCTTCAACACTCTCCAAGACACTTCGATGATTCCATTCCCCAACACTTCGGTCTCGAGCATAGGAAGCACAGAGAAAAGAAGAATTTTGGCGAGCCACATCCCCTCCGGTCAACCTCGTCTGGTAAGCTTCCATCCTCTCTTTTAATTGCATTTTGTTTATGTTCCTAAGTTAAGTTAGGTTAGTCAACTCAATACCCTTGGATTAGGCTTGGGTTTGGGTTCGACTCCGGTCGACCCGAACCCAGCCAAACCCTAACCCAAATTATATTCTAAATCGAACCCAGTCTAAACTAACCTAAGCCTTAAAGCTAACCCAGGTTTGACCCAACCCAAACATGACCCAACCCAGATCTAACCTAACCCAAGTTTGACCCAACTTAGACCACCCAGCCCAGGTTTAACCTAACCCAAACCCTAAATCTAACCCAGGTCTAACCCAATCCAGACCTGACACAACCCAAACTTGACCCAACTTAGACCTGACCCAACTCAACCACTAAACTTAAACCAGATCAACCCATATCAAAGTCAGCTCAACCCAGATCAACCCAAACTTAAACCGAGTCAATCCTAGCCAGCCCAAGCCCGACCCAGACCCAAACCAATTGACACTCATCATACCTTAGCTCAATCTTGAGCTAACTTAAGTTGTGAATTCAGCTTACCTTAGCCTAACCTTAGCCCAAGTCTAATCCAAGGCTAAGTATCTGTGTTATTTTATGTGTATTATTTCATGTTTCTTTTTACATGTTATTCCATGTTCAAAAATCAAACAAAAAATAAAAAAAAAACAAATGATGAAAGCATTTTCGATTTTCTCCACAAACATCAAAAAATCAAACATCAAACAAAATAAACTCACAACTTAGAAAACTTTGATTTCTCAACATGACTGACAAACCTAGGAATTGAAATAAGACAAATTAAAATATTGAACTTCAAATAAACAGCTAAAACACACCAAGATAAAGAACGAGAACAAAACCTAAGTAGATATGGCATGGACCTTAGGTTAACTTAAACACCAAACTGGGTGTCACACACTTACTCCAGGTTAGTTTGAATATTGAAGCATTTGTTAGTTTAAAAGGTAACCTAATTAGTGTTAAGAACTAGGACATACAAAACAACAAACATATCCCTTGAAACTACAGGGAATACCTTATAATGAAGAAACTCATGATTATTGACGAAAGTATTTTAGACCACTTCGAAACTACAAACCCTCCACGCTACGGCACTTAAGGGGGATTCTTGATTAAGAGGTTGGTCATAGTCGAAGGATATCAATGTTCTCGGAATGACGGAAAGTCGTGGTCATCTTGACCAGGGACGTTATTCCCAAAGTCTAGACTAATCCGCCTTTAGAATTTCTTATAAAGTCTAGGGTTTAATCTCTCATTTAGAAGTCCTCTACCTGAATCTATCCTAAGCCTAGGGTTTTCAACCATTTATGTAAGTCAAATCTAATATCTCTGATTTATCTTTTGACTTCACTTGATCAGTTCAAACTCATCATCAGTCACTTTCAAACCTTTCAATTGTCACTCTCCAAATTTCATTCTACATTTTGTCTGGGTTTTTTCGCATGGCATGTCGTCATCGGGTGTAAATCACATCCCTTTGAACCTAATTCTTCCAATTCGGACCCTCCACTTACTTTGAAAGTCCGATCTCTAACAATTTAACTCATTACATTAATCCAGAATTTTCTTTAGGGCTCACGGCTCTAGAGATGTAATTAACTACGAGAGCTTACCCTTGTAGGGAATGAGAACTCATAAGTAAAATAAACGTTATCTCACACCCATAAAATAAAGGGAAAAAAACAAATTTTGGAAGACCGACGAAAGCTCTCATCAACTAGGTGATTAGGCCCATTTTTTAAGGTAATATTTTCTTCCTTCGGGAAGATATATTATTCATTGAAATGTTGTGCTTGATCATCTAAATAGAAGTCTTTCAAAAAGTTCTATGGTGTGTGGCGACACAAAAAAATCTCCCACCAACAACGACGGTATCGAATCCTACACTATCGTTGGAATCTTTCTTTAGACTGCAATGCCTACAGTAGAATGGCTTTAGAGGAGTACATAAGAGAGTTTATGCAACTTAAGCTGTAATGTGATCTTGACAGAGCCAACGGAGCACACGATAGTCAGGTACTTGGAAGACCAGAAATCCCTCATCGACAACACGGTTCGGCAACAACTTTACTGGTCTTTCGGTGATGTTCAAACCATGGCATAGGTGGAGATAAAGTAGAAGCAGAGCAAGCATCCACCGCTATTCAAGCAACTTACCACAATTTGAGATATCAGCAAGAGTGCACCTTAAGGAGTTAAGAATATAGAATAGAAGAAGGATAGAGCCACTTAGAGTGAGAAGAAGTCAGAGAAGAATGGTACGCTCACAACAATCTCAGTAGGAAATGCTTCTGGTGTAATGGATATGCTCACATCGCCTTCAATTGTCGGACGAGTTGAGTTGTCTTTCACTGAGTAGGGTGCAGTGGAGGAAATTAGTGACTTATAGGTAGTCGAAGAAAATAGTGAGAAATGCCAATTTCCACCAGATGAGGGCGAGATACATGTAGTTTGACAAGACCTACAGCATGAGGCTATAAAGGATCGACAGTGGTTTCGCCGCCACATATTTTGCACTTGTTGCATTGTGAAGGAAAAAAGTATGTAGTCACAACATCTATGGAGGGAGCAGCAAGAATGTGGCATCTACATAGATGAAGGACAAGTTGAGCCTCACGACTCAAAGGAACTCCCGGCCATACTTCCTAGCTTGGTTGAGGAGAAAGAACAGAGCTAGCATTGACAAAAGGTGTCTCGTAGAGTTTTTAATAGAGAATCAGTTGCAAGATCTGATTTAGTGTGACGTGGTGTCTATGGATGTTTGTCATGTCTTGTTGGGAGACCATGGCGGTTTCACTGCAAGACTCAGCATAACGGGTTCAGAAATACTTAATCATTCACCGATGAAAAGTGTATCATTATCTTACTATCTGCGGAGTCTAAAATTATGGGTGTTCTTGTCAATGAAGAAGAGCCAACAAAATCTATTTTAATGATGATAGAGGATAGCAAGATTGAGACACCGAGTCACTACAAAGTATTTCAGTCTATCCTCGCGTCAGATAGGGATGAGCCAACCTAAGACTACCTTTGGAAGACTTCACAGAATATACTTAGCACAGTCTCAGTTCAACAATGCACTCTCATATGATTAGACTAATATGGATGGTTGCTCGAAAGTGGGAAAGACTACCATCTATTTTGGGGGACAATGCAATCGACAGTGGGATCCAATATGCTTTTAAGGCCACAATCAAAGATCCTTCAACCTTGAGAGGTTACAACAGCATCCGCTTCAAAATACAAACAAAAGCTTCGACGAACTAGGTCAAAGCTTTCCCAACTATAAGACACAAGCGCAAGGCATTATCAAATATAAGTTGCAGTTATGGGTACATGCTGATTATAATTTGAGACGAAATTTTAAATGAATTTCATCATGCAAGGTATACAATTCATCTAGGCAGCGAAAAAATGTACAAATATTTGAAGTTGGCATCCTGCTGGCCAAGTATGAAGAATGATGTTGTTGAATAGGTATTTTAATGTCAAGCATGTCAGATTGTTAACATTGAGGATCAGAAACCCTATGGATTGTTACAATCATTGTCAATACTTAAAAGGAAATGAGAAAAAATTACTATGAATTTTGTTACAAGATTTCTTTGATCCAGACAAGGTCATGACAGCATTTGGGTCATTATACATAGATTAACCAAGTTAGCTCACTTTTTGGCTATCAAACAGACAGATTCAGTGGAAATGCTAGTCAAATTGTATGTCAAAGAAACCATCAGATTGCACGATATTCCAAAAATTATTGTTTCTGATAGAGACGGAAGATTCACGTTCGGGTTGTGGAAATACATTCAGCAAGGTTTGGACACGAAGTTACATTTCAGCATTGCTTTTCATCCACAAACTAACGGACAATCACAAAGAACAATTCAAGTATTGGAGATCTGTTAAGGCATTGTGTTCTCGACTTTGGAGGAAATTGGGAAGATCACATTCTAATACTCAGTTCACTTACAGCAATAGTTATCAATCCAGCATCCAAAAAGCTCCTTATCAAGCACTCCATGGCATAAAGTGCAAAACTCCACTAATTGGGTTGAAGTTGGTGAACGTTAATTGTTAGATCTCTAGCTAGTTGATAAAGCCACAGAAAAGATCAGCTTAATTAGAGATATATTGAAAGTTACTCGTGATCGATAGTAAAAATACCACGACCCAACGCAGAAAACAATCAAATTTGAAGTTGGAGTTTTGGTATTTTTGAAAGTTAGACCAATGAAAGGTACACCAAGATTTGGTCAAGAAAGCAAGCTGAGTCCCAAGTATATCGGTCATTTTGAAATTATAGAAAAGATCGGTCAAGTTGCCTACAGATTAGCGTTAACTGCAGATATGTCAGATATACGCCAAATGTTTCACATTTCTATGTTAATGAAATAGATTTCAAATTTAGAACAGAGAATTTCACATGGAATATTGAAGTGAAAAAAAAATCTAACATATAATGAAGAGCTTGAAAAGATTTTAACAATTGATGTCAAGAAGCTCAGAAACAGACAAATTCATTTTGTGAAGTTAAAGTAGAAGCACAAGTTTGAAAAAGAAGCTACTTGGGAAAAAGAAGACAAGCTACGGAAACAACTTTTCCTATTCTAATAAAGTGAAAACTTAGAGGACAAAATTTTTATAAGAAGCGGAGAGTTGTCACGCCCAAATTTCAAGAAACAGGGTAAAGTTCAACAAATTTGAAAAATATCCCAAATTTTGCATTCCCCGAAATTCAATCGAATTATTTTTATAAAATTCTTTATTTTGTAACGATCAAATTGATATATAATAGTGCATATAGATTATTAATATAAGTGGTTTAAAAAAATAACTAATTTCTCTCTGTTTTAGTACTCTGGGAAAAATTTAATGATGAGATTGGGTGGTTGAGGTGAGATGTATATCATATATTCAGTCATGTACTTTTATATGTAATTATTTGGACCCAAATAATCCCTTATAACATTATTTCTGCTGTGAAATTTAAAAGAATGTGACCAGTCAATTCTCGGGTAGAAGTATAGGAGGCGTTCTACAGCAAAATTATGAGGGATTTTGGAATGGGAAGGTAGGTTGTTAATGAATTTATATATTTTATTTATAGTCAGTATACTTAAAGTAAATATTAATTGTTTCATTTATTTATTTACTGTTGGGAACTATTGAAGCCAAGAACACGGAGAGATTATTTCTCATAGGAGTTAGCGGTAGAAAGGTGTAAGCTTAGATGTTAAGAGAGAAATTTGAGGTAAGCAATAATTGAAAATAAAATGGGAGAGTAAATCAAGGTTTAATTTAAAATATTTTTAATATTTCTAAAAAATATATAATCGCAGGTTGTCTATACGAGGCGGCGAGCTCGAGGTGAGCGTATGGGCAATTGTCGTAGGGCTGCTCCATCAAGTTAGGTGAAATAATCTTGAGTTAATTTAAGGAAAAATAATTTTGTATGGGTTTTCATATGATTTCTATTTTATCACGACTGCATTTAGAACTTCCTGCATGTTGTAAATGGATACTTGTAATTGAAAGTTTGAATGCGCATTTACTTTTCTGACGATACATGTAATGTTATGATCAAGTTATGCTACATATGACTATGCATATGATTTGAATTTCCTGCATGTATTCATTTGTTACATTGTATGCCTATGCATATGATAATCTAATGTCTGATAAATGCTTGATGCAAGAGTGGTGATTTAAAAATCACGAGTAATGTTATGAGTAAACTATTATATGAGTGTTTGCAAGTATATTATGTGGGGATATATTTCCGACTCCTGATATTTACAAGGATGAAACTCTGAGAACTGTTGGGATTTGGCGGTGACAAAATGTTAGGAAACTGTAACAGGGTTTTTTATAGCTACTATGTTGGAGGAATTCCGACCTTTATCGGTAGTTTATATAGCCTTTGGGACAGGATGACGACTTATGATGAAAGGACATGGAAATAGTTGAGCCTAGATCTGGGCATTGAGCGGACGGCCCGACAAGCTCGCCATAAGCCTGATCAGACTGTGTGGGCTTAGCTATGAAAAAAATAAAATTTTGCGAGTTCGACCCGATCCGAGACTTAGTGAAATCCCGAATGAGCCCGACCCACCCATTGGCCCAGTCTCATAAATATATTTCGAGATTACAAGCTTTTGAGACGACTCTTATCTAGCTATAAATTTTAATTTTTATATAAATACCAACCAAATCTTTTATATCACAAAAAAATTTATCACTTTTAATTTTTTTTTAAATAAAATAAAACTTTCATGCATATATAAGATGGCAAATATGTATAATTGAAGTCCGGGTGTTAGATATATAATTAAATAAAAATTTATTAGTAGTGCGTATATAAATCTTTTTTTTTTGTAGTTTTTTACTCAACTTCTTCATATTTACATATCGAAATATTCTCAGATTAAAGTCTTGCGTATTTCATGTGTAAGAAAAATCTTTTTATTTTGATATCAAATTTATTTAAATTTATAAGAAAAATTCATGCAAAATCAAATTAAAACTCTTATCGCACATTATTTCATGTTTCAAACGTTAATATTCCATATTTTTAAATATTTTAAATTAACAACATGATTCACGTTAATATTACATATTTTTAAATATTTTAAATTAACAACGTGATTCGAGAGAAAATGTTAATAGATGTTATTATTTGTTTTTTTTTTTTTGTATAAAATCACTTTTCTTTTAAAGCCAATGACGGCCCGACACATTTAGTGGGCGGGTCTCACTATTAAATTATAAATAAAATCTGGGCTCAATCCCAGCCTGAGCCCGTTTGGACTAGTCAAAGCCCGAATAACCCCGACCCACGTCAAACCCGGCCTGCCCAACGCCCAAGTCTAGTTGAGTTATATACATTCCACAAGTGACAATACTATAATATAACGTCTATGAAATAACATTATTATAATAATATATTATGAACATACTTTTTATTATACTTATGATTTCAAGCTTAGGACCTGCATGTTACACTGTAGTCTTGATTTTTATACATGTGTGTGCTCTCTTTTCGTGTTCTTCATTATGCTGGCATCTTATAATTTATGTGTAGACATATATAGTTTCATACGAACATGCACGTTGTTTCTTTTTCATATATAAAATATAATGTTAGCCATTGATATTTCTCTGAGCTAGTTGTTGCTCATTCATCATTGTTTTCTTCCAAGTAGAGGCAACAAACACTGAGACGAGTAGTCAGGTGTGTCATTGTACAGTTTTTGCACGATAGTTTTGGGAGCTCATGCATATGTTTTGGTTGTGTATTTGTATTATATTTGATTTATCAGCTCTGTATAGTTTATGTTTTGGATGATATGATTTTCATGCTTCCGAGTTTGTATTTAAAATGCAATGTATCACGCATATTGTGACGATCCAGTTAAAATAATTCATCACTCACTATGTCTTGATTATAAAAGTAGGGACGAGTGATGGTGAGAATTGGTTGTTTGAATTCTCAGCCTCTGTCGCAATACGATAGACCCTACCAAGAGGGGTTAGTTGGGCTGTGACGGTCCAAGCCCACTTCCTGTTGTCATTGTTTGTCAACCTCCATGCAGTACAACCGCATCACTCCACACGCAGCCAAACTCCTTACAGCCAACCACAAATCCTATCTTCCCAACCAATCCCAACACCACTTCCATCCTGCAGCCAACTGTCAGCCCCAACGTGCACCACAACTCCCCCTCCCCCTCCTATAGCAGTCCACAGCCACGTAACCACCCTCCTACCATCCATTCCGCCAAACCAGCCACCAACCCTTTGAATACACATTAGATGAGTTTGTTTGTGGTTGTCGTTGTAATTTCCTTTCAAGTGTGTTTAGTTGCAATCATTGATTTGCTTTCAATAATAATGTTCATTTTTATTGTTGTTTGGGTTAACTCCCGTATCACACCCAACCCCCTAGCCAACACAAAACTTCACCAACCACAAAAAAAAAAGTTAAAAACTTTACATTATATTCCCTCTGAAAGTGCAAGTTCATTTCTAATAATACTATTTGAAATGTGAGAGTGTTCTGCTTCATCAGCTTTATGAAAGGTAAAGTTAGTTTAAGAGAGAAAAATACATTAAGTAACATTTACATACATATCATGTAATTGTTAAAACCTTAATTTTTACATTTATACTATGTTACCTATGCTTGAAAAGATGTATTTCGCATTCTAAAATTTAGTGATAGTGGTATTTTTATAAAATATGAAATATTTGGGTGTTAGAAATGTATCAAAGTTAAGTTTTAGATATGTAAATACATCAGAATTGTGTGGTATGTATGTAAATGCCGCATACATTAAATCGTTATGACAGAAAATGGCCTGTCAATCGAAATTTACATTCCTAGAAATTTTCATACAAGCAACAATTGTGCGATAATAAAAAATTTATGGAACCAACAAATTGTTACTAGGCCTTACAAACCAAAGTGAAGAAATGCAGAGTTTAGGAGACATTTGCATGGAAAAAACTCTTTATAGGACAATGGTACATTCAGGGTGCAAGTGCCACAAATGGCCTTCAACTGTAGTAAACCGTTTTCAGTCCAGGAAAGAACATCAAAGCCTATCTATTCCAGCCATCAACTATAAAAAACAAAAATACAAAATATCTATGGTCGTGTAACTTTAAAAACAGTGAAAAGTAAAATAGCTGTGAGATTGCAAATTTAAAAGTTTACCACCTTTCAATATTTGAATAAATAGGCTTGAGCTTAATTCTATCAGTGTTTCCACTTTGTGTGAGAGCAGGAACCAAGGCCTGAATGATCTCAGAAGGGGGACCTTCCACAAAGAATGAATCATAAACTTGCTTGCGTGCTCGAGAAGAAAATAAATTCAACCAACTAGACGTAACATCTGCAAAGAAATNTCTCAGAAGGGGGACCTTCCACAAAGAATGAATCATAAACTTGCTTGCGTGCTCGAGAAGAAAATAAATTCAGCCAACTAGATGTGACATCTGCAAAGAAAGATATGCAATCAACGCGGTGTCAAACAAACAACTTTTTACATTATCAGGAACAAGTTTTAAACTCAAATTTTTGGGTCGCAAAACTCTTCCTTGGTAGAGAAAATGTAAGGAACTAATGATTCATTTCAACTTGTTTGCAATAACACCTAACACTAAGGGGTTTGTTTGGTTGCAAGTAGGATTTAGTTTGATTAGAATTTAGTAAATCCTGTAAATCTGGATTCATGAAATCTCGAAGGTTTTAAATCCTGAAAACAATTTGGCATGTTTTAATAGGATTTACTATATCTCACTCTTGGCACACGCCTCAGCTTCTCTAAATCCCATAAATCCCTACGGCATTTGATAAATTNAAATCCTGTAAATCTGGAATTATGAAATCTCGAAGGTTTTAAATCCTGAAAACAGTTTGGTATGTTTTAATAGGATTTACTAAATCTCACTCTTGGCACACGCCTCAGCTTCTCTAAATCCCGTAAATTCCACTTCCTACGGCATTTGATAAATCCCGGATTTAAAGCAAAACGGAGGAAAAACAGGATTTAAGAATCTGTTGAATTTACGCATTCTATTTTTTTCCGTTTGGCATGATTTAGTGTAAATCCTCAATAAATCCTGCTTAAAAGTGGCGACCAAAAAGCCCCTAAAGACTTTGAATATAGTCGCCATTTTAATCACTTCATATCCTTTTCCGNGTAAATCTTCAATAAATCCTGCTTAAAAGTGGCGACCAAACAGCCCCTAAAGACTTTGAATATAGTCGCCATATTAATCACTTCATATCCTTTTCCGGAAAAGTTAAATACATTCATTTTCTCTTTGTTATACTAGGAAAAAATGCAATTCAGAAAATGAGGAAATATATCTGCAATCACCAATAAGTATTAAAAATATATTGATATAAGCTGTATTAAAAGAGCACGGATGAAAGAGGTACAGAATGAAAGAAGAAAACGCACTGTATATAAGCATCTTAGACATGGCAGGAAAGGCGGCCCCATGGTAAAAAACACGCTTCCACTCATCTCTTTCAGAATCATTCGAGACTTCAGCAGCCAACACCTGAACAAACAATTTAGGTGAGCAATCACCATCAGAAACCGAGATAACACAGAATAGAGTTCAGAAGGTACCTGGCTTGCGTACTGAGGGTCACTAGCACCTACAAAACACGCATAGATGCGCACGCATTATCANAAATCCTGTAAATCTGGAATTATGAAATCTCGAAGGTTTTAAATCCTGAAAACAGTTTGGTATGTTTTAATAAGATTTACTAAATCTCACTCTTGGCACACGCCTCAGATTCTCTAAATCCCGTAAATTCCACTTCCTACGGCATTTGATAAATCCCGAACTTAAAGCAAAGCGGAGGAAAAACAGGATTTATGAATCTGTTGAATTTACGCATTCTATTTTTTCCGTTTGGCATGATTTAGTGTAAATCCTCAATAAATCCTGCTTAAAAGTGGCGACCAAACAGCCCCTAAAGACTTTGAATATAGTCGCCATTTTAATCACTTCATATCCTTTTCCAGAAAAGTTAAATAAATTCATTTTCTCTTTGTTATACTTAGGAAAAAATGCAATTCAGAAAATGAGGAAATATATCTGCAATCACCAATAAGTAATTAAAAATATATTGATATAAGCTGTATTAAAAGAGCACAGATGAAAGAGGTACAGAATGAAAGAAGAAAACGCACTGTGTATAAGCATCTTAGACATGGCAGGAAAGGCGGCCCCATGGTAAAAAACACGCTTCCACTCATCTCTTTCAGAATCATTCGAGACTTCAGCAGCCAACACCTGAACAAATAATTTAGGTGAGCAATCACCATCAGAAACCGAGATAACACAAAATAGAGTTCAGAAGTTGCCTGGCTTGTGTACTGAGGATCACTAGCACCTACAAAACACACATAGATGCGCACGCATTATCATTCAAAGCTAATCAAGAAATTACTACAACAAATAAATTTGTTCTATGGAACTGCCCTATCTAAAGTCACTGAAAATCGAATACTTCGNTGCAATCACCAATAAGTAATTAAAAATATATTGATATAAGCTGTATTAAAAGAGCACAGATGAAAGAGGTACGG
Source organism: Phalaenopsis hybrid cultivar (assembly GCA_002079205.1). Taxonomy (NCBI): domain Eukaryota; kingdom Viridiplantae; phylum Streptophyta; class Magnoliopsida; order Asparagales; family Orchidaceae; genus Phalaenopsis; species Phalaenopsis hybrid cultivar. The sequence continues at coordinate 12,137 of JXCR01098684.1, read as the reverse complement.
AATGAAAGAAGAAAACGCACTGTATATAAGCATCTTAGACATGGCAGGAAAGGCGACCCCATGGTAAAAAACACGCTTCCACTCATCTCTTTCAGAATCATTCGAGACTTCAGCAGCCAACGCCTGAACAAATAATTTAGGTGAGCAATCACAATCAGAAACCGAGATAACACAAAATAGAGTTCAGAAGGTACCTGGCTTGCGTACTGAGGATCACTAGCACCTACAAAACACGCATAGATGCGCACGCATTATCGTTCAAAGCTAATCAAGAAATTACTACAACAAATAAAATTGTTCTATGGAACTGCCCTATCTAAAGTCACTGAAAATCGAATACTTCAACGGAAATTTTGCTAAAAAAAATACTAGAGAAGATAGAGAATATACTATTCGGAAGATACCTAATATGATAGAGGAATCGAGTGGGAAGAGACGAACGGCTAGGGAATGGAGGGCACAAATCACTTGGTCGACGTGCTTCGCGGAAACAATCNTCTAAAGTCACTGAAAATCGAATACTTCAACGGAAATTTTGCTAAAAAAAATACTAGAGAAGATAGAGAATACTATTCGGAAGATACCTAATATGATAGAGGAATCGAGTGGGAAGAGACGAACGGCTAGGGAATGGAGGGCACAAATCACTTGGTCGACGTGCTTCGCGGAAACAATCAAAGAGGAGACTACTTCCACTTTCTGCAGGATTAGGGTTTCCAGTTCGACTTCCACCAACCGACCTGATACAGTGCCCTCGTCCTCCTTCACCATTGTGCCTCCTCTGCTCTGCCGTTCAATCCGTTTAAACTGGATTTTCCGATCCTTAGCGAAGGCTAGGGAAAGAAGCTTAGGCGGTGTTTGGCAGCATAGAGGATTTAACTTGATACAGCCAAAAATTTTAAAAATAAAAATTAAATCCAACCTTTCATTAAATCAATTTTTCTCACCATCCATCCTTATTTTATCATGCTACTAACAAATTTTGACATAAATCCAATTTTAGTAAATTCTATTTAAAAACAGATTTATTCCGTACTAGGGATATATATTTTTTATGTATTTTATGTGCATTAGTTTATTGCCCAATTGTTCTATGCCTCGTCAGCTAATAAGCTTAACTAATTTCAGCTTACGAGGTCAGCTCGGTCGGCTAAGCTTGGTCGATATGGGTCGATCAGTCGATACGATCTAGTTGTCGATCTTTGACCCATGATGAGGACTCTCCTGACATCTGTGAGATGGTTGGAGATAACATGAAATCGTATCTTATCTTAGATCGACTCTCTTGTGATAGGTGACTTGAATACACTTTTATCTCATTTATGATTGAGTGGCTCATTCTTGTATCCTTCGTTCGTCTTTGGGTCGTCTCGCGGTTCTATCTATTTTTGCCCTGCTGACATGGCTCGGGAAGCTTCACTTGATAGGACAGATAGGTTTTATGAACTTGAGTCAGTGGGCCCTTATTCATTATACTATTCCCTTATAGATCGTTAGTTCTCCTCAAGCTTAGTGATGTCATTTGTAGGCATCCTTTTGGATATAATATATGTTGATCTCCACTTAGGTGCTACTGGACTGTTTACAGCTTCCTATAAATCGGGACATCCGTCCGAACCATCTGGTACGCGTCTCAAGCACTAAATAGGGTTGGCCTCAATTTAGCCCCACCCGAAAGAATTCGTCATGGGCGATGTTAATTCTAACTTTGGACATGTTTAATGTATATCTTGGTGTTTAGAGGTCATACTCTGTCTATTCAAAGCCTCCAATGGCCAAGGGAAGTCATCAAACGCCCCATGCCAAATTGGGAAAAGTCAGATTTCAGATCGATCTACCTGTGCGGGGGGCCAGGATGCCTATTGACACTTAGATCCCCAAATTAAAACCGCTTGAATGTTCATTTTTTAGTTACTTTAAAGAGACATGGTCTTTCGTGACTTTTGTATCGGTAAAAACTTCAAAAGGACATCCAGGTGCAATGTTGGATTTCAAATCGTTTGAGTCATACTTGGCCCCATGCGGCGAATACGGTGCACCCCAGTGTCCACCATTTTGTGGAAGAATCTATTTTCACTGTTAGATGATCCTTGTTAGTCCAAGAATAAAACACCATCCGTGCGAAGTTAAGCGCACACCGGCGGCAAAAAACCAAGCTCCTATGGGGCTTGGGCCCGAAAGTGCCCATACATATGCGCAAGTTGTTCGCTTTTGCGGCCGCCTCTCGGATAGCGATCAAAAGATCTTGATTTTACCAATAGGTGCTTGGGTGCCCAACTTTCTGAGTGTGATATTTTGCCAACCGAAGAGCCCTCCTCTTCTACAGAACTATAGCCGCCTTTGCGCCCGATGAAGAAATGTCATAAATTGAGGGATTGACACTTTTGTGCCCTTGCGGGGCCTAAGCGCCAAATTTGTTTTCCTCTGTTAAATCCCATCATTTCAATCTGTTTCATGTCATATGAAGAGGACCATTATGAGGAACTTTTGCATGGTTCCCGTGAAGCTTATGGAAGGCATCAAAGGTAGGTGATGAAAGATAAAATCAAGATTTTTCCTTTTTTCTTTGCAATTAGTTAGTTGTGTCGACAGGGAGTCAGCCAGTGAGATAGCCCATGAGGGAGACTTGGTTGGTATGGAAAACCAAACAAAATGAGCTGGGAGAGCCTATTTTTGTGGGTGATCCTCCACTCTTTTTAAATTGAGAGAGAGCTCTAGAGAAAAGAGAATGGATATTTCTAGGGGAGGAGAGCCCGAGTGAAGAAGGCCTTCTTCTCCTTCGTTCATATTTTTCTTCCCGCTATCTCTTATTTTTCTTGCTTCCTTGTGTTAAGAGTGCTTCATCTTTCTTCATCTTTCTTACATTTTATGGAAAATAGAATGAAGTCTCGAGAGAAGAGGGTTTTGGAGAGAATATTGAGCAAGGAAAAACACCTTCTTTTCTTCTTCCCTAAATTCTCTCCCACCAAAAATCTTTTTTCTTCATCTTTTTCTTCCTCTTCTACCATCAATCTCAAGAAAGAGGATGATAGAGAGTTTGGAGAAGACTACAAGAGCGAGGGAAAGCGGTATGTCTCCTTCCAAAAGGAGAGCTTCTACTCAACTTTAAATAAGGGAAGAAGTCATCATCTCCTACATAGGGAGAGCTTCCTCTCACACATAAGAGAAGGAGGAGAGGAGCCACCATCCAACTTGAAGAGATCTTCATCTTTTGTAATCGGGGATATCATCAAACATCACGTAGGTGATGCACTCGTACCCTTGCATTTTTCCTTTTCTTACCCAACCTTAGGATTGTGTTAGATATTATTAGGGGTAGTTTGTTGTTTTCCTATATAAAGGCGCTAGGATTGGAATCTGTCGTGAACAAATTCCCTGCAAATTTGAGTGACAATCATTGCAAAAACCTTAGCATAAAATGAAATCAATCGGAATTCTTATTTCCCTTAGTGTCGTTAGTTTCAACCTTTCATTAAGGAGTTGAAATACTTGGGATTTGTAAGATGAAAAAATTTGTAGTCGGTTCATCTTATAAATTGTGAATAATTTCACTTCAAGGAATCGTAGGGTGAACTTTGATATACAAAACTAATATATTGTTTTAATTATCATTTTAATGTTTTTTTTTGTAATATTGTACTTTAAATAAATGTATTTTTATGTTTTTGTTATATGTATATCATTTTTAGGCATTTGGAGAAAAAATGACAAAATTTATAGCAAAAACAGTCAATTTTGGGGTTTGGTGCATGGTGCGCCACAATCCAGAGCGCTGGCGCATCATGCGTCAGGTGCGGCATTTTCAAATTAAGGCGGTTTGAGACAAATTTTGCGCTAATTTTCAAAGGGACACTTGTTCTAAACACCTCACTGAGTGATTCAATGCATTTAGACACTGCAGAAGGTTCCAATTTGAAGGGATTTGACTCTTGGATTAATGAGGCACTTCTTTTAAAATTAAAATTTTTTACTTTTGAATTTTGGAAAGAAATTGAAACTCTTTTGAGAGGAAGCAACCCAAAAGGAAAGGGGGACTTCTAGAGTGTGACGAGAGGGAGAGAGAGAGAATTGGCGTGAGTTAGAGAGAGAAAATAGGAGATTTTCTTCTATGATTGTAAGAGGAGAGAAAATGTGAGAGAATTCTTCTTCATTACATTTCTAAGAGAGAATTGAGAGTGATTGTAAATAGTGAAAGACTTGGAGAGAACTTCTAAGAGTTTACTTCGGGAGGATTGTGAGTTAAGCTGTATTTTTCATTTCTTTTGTTTGTAAACTTATTTTTATATTTGAAATCCGTATTTTATCCTTATCATAAATTATGAGCAGTCTTCTTTATCCTTCTCCCTACTTTGAAGAAATTATTTTGTGAAGAATTGATTTTGTTTTCTACGGTTTTAAATGTCAATAATTTGTGATGATTTGAACTCTGATCTTCATTTACTTTTCGAACTGGGCAATTGAATTGTTAAGATGTGTTGAGAAATATATGTTCTGAAAATGGGATATGATTTCTACAACAAAGGAAGAATCACATTTGATTTCATGGGAGAGTATTTAATCCACGGGATTGGGTTCAAATAAATAGGAAAATATACTTCGTTGAATGTAGAATTGAAAGGTTTTAAGGTGATAGATTAGAATCCCCAATTTGGTTTAATTTATTGGAAACTAATGCGAGCAAGTTAACCCTTAGGTGAGGGAGTAATAGGAGCTCAGAAGTGACAGCCGGTATCCTCCCAGCCTAACCACAGAATTAGATGCAAAACTCTGGATTAGTCAATGTTTTTTATAGTGATAGGGTAGAGAATATGATTGCTCATATTTGACACAAAACAATTTTTAAATATATTTTTCAAATAATTTCAATTTCTTCACATGTCATATTTTCATTGTAAAGGGGAATGATATTTTCTCATACTTGAACTTTTCATCAACAAAAACCTTTATTTTATTTTAGCAATTTACTTTTAAAAGTTTAGCATATAGTTTAATTTACTTGTTATAGTCGTACATCTGCATATTTAGTAGTATTTTACTTAAGTTTTTTAACTTCAAACTTTATACTTTACTTTGTTTGTATTTTTAGTTTATAATAGAATATAAATAGTTAGCTTATATATATTTCCAACTTTTCTGTAGGATCGATATCTGTGACTCATTTAGAGCCGTGTATTATTTGAACGATACATATACTTGCATTATATGTAAAAGGGAATTGAGACTTTAAAAAGAGGTTTTAAAGATAAATCATTTTTATTAAAGTTACATTAATGTTTGGGTTACATTACATCATTATTATTAATTTAATATCAATTTTTCTCTTTTTTTTGCATCAAATTTTTTGCATCGTTGCCGTAGAATAATAGAAAATTGTAGTTATTTTATTTTAAAATATAAAAAGAAAAAAGGTGTTTGTAGTTTAGTTTGAACTTTTTCTTATTTAAGTGTATCTCTTATTTTTAATTACTTTTTTTATCTTGTTTATGCGTAGTATAAGATCGGAAAACTTAATATCATACGATTTTGAATTAGAAAAAAACTATTAGAAAAATTTGAAAATAACAAAAAGAAATAAATCATTCTAGCAAAATGGCTTGCAACTAAAGTAATACTAGAAATGAAAATGAAAATCATCAGAGATCTTTGAGGGATTATGTTAATTCTACAGCGGATGAAATTCATTTGAGTATACAAAGCTCAGTTGTAGCTGTCAATTCATTTGAGTGTAAACCTACTATTATCCAAATGATATAAAATAATCAGTTTGGTGGAACACCAAATGAAGATCTAAATTTACGCATTACTAGTTTTCTAGAATTGTGTGCTACATTTAAATATGATGGAGTGTCGAATGATGCTGTCAAACTTAGACTTTTTCCATTTTCATTAAAGGATAAAGCTAAGATGTGGTTAAGCTCATTAGCACCTAGATCTACAAGAACTTAGGATAACTTAACACAAAAGTTTATTTGTAAATATTTCCTAACTTCAAAAGTTGTTAAGCTCAGAAATGATATTACATATTTTTGTCAGTTTGAAGGGAAATCAATTTAAGAAGTATGTGAAAGATTTAATGATCTCTTTAGAAAGTGTCTACACCATGCATTGCCAGATTGATTAATAATTCAAACATTTTATAATGGATTTGTTAGATCTCTTAGATTGATAATTAACGCTACTGCTGGTGGATCATTAATGTCAAAACAATTCGATGAAGCATATTCATTAATTGAAGAGATGACTACTAATAATTTTCAATGACGCTTAGAAAAGGTAAATCCAAAAAGAGTAGTTAGTATTCATGATTTTGATGTAATATCTATATTAGCTGCTCAAATATTTGTTATATCAAAGAAGATAGATCAATATAGAATGAATTATTCTCAAACAACACCTATGCTAGAGGAGAACTCATTTGGACAAATGATATAATCTCAATCTTCTTATGAGACTTTAAATGTGATAAACAATCATTCTAATAATTCGTATGCCAATTATTATAATCTAGGATGAAAGAATCATCTAAACTTTAGTTGAAGTAACAATAACTTGAATACTGCAAATCCACAATGGGGAAACAATGTTGCGAACTCAGGGGGAAGCTCCAACCATCAAGAAAATCAAGTTTATAAACCTTATTACCCCCCAGGATTTAATAATTTATAAAATAAGGAGAAAAAGTTATCAATGGAAGAATTGATATTGCAAATGGGAAGTTAATTACTGAGTCAAGGAGCTGCAATCAGAAACAAGAAAAATCAATTGAGATGTATTGCTACTGCATTTAGTAATAGACCTCAAGGAACATTGTCTTGTAATGTTGAAATAATCCTAAAGATCATAAGAAGAAACAAATTAAAGTTATTCAAATGAGAAGTGGAAAAGAACTAGAAGAAAGGGTTCAACGAGAAGTTGAAATTGAAAAAGATGGGGTGGAAAATAAAAATTTGAATGAAGATTTTCATTGTGAGTCAAAAAGTACTATTAAATCAATGAAAATGACTGTAGAAATACCACCACCTCCATTTTCTCAAAGATTGAAGTTGAAGTATAAAAATAATTGATTCCCTGTCACGTGGCTTAGCGAGAACTTTAAAAGCATCGTGATGTTCCTATGAAATAACCATCCTTTTGGTGACCCATTATGCAAGTTACCACGATAATGTAAGCAAGATATCTTTTATCGATAGTATCTTGGGTATCTTCAGAGATGTAATTAATCAAATCGATGCGTTCCTTCGGGAGTGCTCTTGATCCCAAAGCAAATTTTTTTTCTTCTCTGGTTATGGGTGGCTTATGTAGGGATTTTGTTCGCGAATAACTTGTTTCGAGATATTTCAATTTGATCATATTTAAACATATACTCTCAACCTATCACCGGAGGATTATCTACACATGAACACTTCATGTTTCTTTTTAAATTTTGTTAGTCTATTTTCGGCGTACATTCCATCTTTTTTTATTTATCTTATCTTCAAATCATTTATATATGCAGGAGGGAGATTTATTTTGAGAGAGGAATCATATGATAGTGACATATATGCAGGCAAGTTGGCGACTTTGAATTTTAAAAAGAACAAAAAAACAAAATTTTCATGTATATATTTTACTTCACTAATTGTCTCACTTTTTGAAAGTGACATTGTTGTCGGGATAAGAGAATTTATTACAACAGTATATCACATTTATCATAATTAATGATTCAACGAAAAATCTCACTTGATTTTTTTGTTGTTGATTCATATAAATAAGGTGTGATGAATCTCTTTTCATTCTCAATTGCTCTATGACTCGTTTTATGATGGATAACATATCAAATCCGTCGGGTGACATCTCTAACTATGACTCGATCAAATTTTCTCTTTGGAAACTTAGAGTGGGACAACTGGAAAGGCGAGAGAATGAAGAAAGTTGTTGTTAAGAAGAGAAATGTGATTGCCCTCTCACAGCCGAATAAAGCGGGGTTATCTAAGTCGTTCCTCAGTAATAAGCCAAAGCATGTTTAGCGGACCAACCCGACCATCAATTCGACAGTCCAACCATCTATTGCGACCCAAGACTCGACAATCGAATGGGGCATACAGTAAGTTGTTGATGCTCTCCCATTACATAGTGAGGGTGATGTATCAATCACTATGTCTGAGTTTGATCGACTCTTGGATATTAGGAGGCTCAGTCTTATTTATTGGATTTTAACTTTTATTGAAGTCATTTTGTTTTATGTTATCTCTTGATGCATATGACCTTGCTTTGAGAGACCTTGGTGGGGATCCAGACCTGGCTAACATCAATAAGAATCTGACCAAGATGATGACAGTAGTAGAATGGGGGTCAAGCAAGGGTTGACTACTCTTGATCCTTTGTTCAGTCGGCAAGGATCAAACGATGAGAGGAGATGTACGAGATATTGGTTTGTGTGGAGAAAGCGGAGGAGGTGGTGGACACTCTTCATCGAGAGCTGCAGGACATCCATTAAAGATCCTCGATACTCTAGGTTCTACTCGAGATGGATTATCTAAATCAAAGTTTAGTTTTGAAAAAAAAATTATATATGAGGCATTTTGGTTGGGCCATGTCGTTGTTGAAGCGACGATTGATTTTCTTATAAAGTATTTTATTTCATAATAGTTTTTGAGTGCTTTTTATGATTTGGAGTTCTTTTTTAGAATAAAATTTTATTGTCTTTCTCAATTTATATGTTGATGTGACCTTTTATCATAGTGCTTTAAAAGCTCTTGTAGAGTTTCATTTTTTCCCCTACGCAACAATTCAACTTCTATTGTTTTCATATATTTATAAAGAACGTGGGGTTGGTGGTATTACTCTTTACTCTAAATTTTTTCCCCTTATTGTTATCTTGTTCCTATATTTGTGCTCTGCTCAATGACTCTGTGACATTCTTTAAAATCCTTCCAGCCAGTTAATTTAAATGGCAGATATTGGATGACTTAGACAGAATATAGTCAGCTGGAGGAGACTTGCATCTTTGATCCTACCATTACGCTTCAGGTAACTGCCGAGAACATTTGAGCTACCTCTCTTTATGGTTTTGACCTCATTTTTTATAAGGAAATTTTTTTTTTAACTTCATACTGCATCTTTTGTAATTGTAAACAACAATGTGTACTGTTCACCACTTATAAAGGTCATAATCGGAAAAGAAAGTTCTAAGAATGTCCTTGCAATAGAATGAAAGACAACTACGATTACTTCAAGTGGGTTTATGAAGACAAGCAAACATCAGCTAATACTAACCTTTCTAGAGTAGTGAATAATTTGGAATATCTGCTAAGTTGCAACAAGCCTATAAAATAGAAGCTTTACTTGAATATAATTTTTATGATGGTTCTAATTGTAGCTACACTAGTACTTTTAGTTATCCTCCATATGTTGTTATTTTGAAGTGTATATGCAATCTAAGTAATGGATGCTCCGAGACTAAGGCTTATTTCAGTCTGTACTATCAATGAACAATTAACTTCATGAAATATGCACTTAATCTAAGCAATAGATGCTACTAGACTAAGGCTTACTACATTTTGTATTAACAATGAACAATTATCTTTATGCAGCTTGTAATTTCGTGAAATTATTCAATTGCCATATCTTAATTTTGAAAAAAAATTTAATCAGTTGCGCTGCGCAAATAAAGACTTGTGAACATTAAATTCTTTAACTTTGCAGCCTTAGTTGTGAAAGTAATCTTTTGTTAATCGTCCACTCTTATGTTTTAGTTATTTATTACATTGGTCTGGAACAATGCATATAAGCACGATGAAAAATGCATCTGAAATGAGTTACAATCATCACTTGCCAATATTTTTGATATTCTCTCATATACTTATCTATATAACATATCAATGTACAGTTTTTAATGTCATTTACATGACTAACACTTAATTTCAAATGTTAAATTACAGATTTTTCTAAATCTTAAAGCATTTACATATATAACATCTAATTTCAAATGTGAAGTCATAGGTTTTTTGTAATATTTAAGCATTTACATATCTAACACCTGATTTCAAATGCAAAATTATAGAGTTTTCTAAATCTTTAAGTACTTGCTTGTGCAATACCTAAGTTCAAGTTGCAGATTTTCTCAACCCTTACGTATCTGCATATCTAACACAAAATTTCAAATATTAAGTTGCAGATATGGTCTGTTTCCAAGTTGTTTTTGAAGAGATTTGGGGGAATGTTTGGATTTTTTAACTAGATCTTGTATCTCATGAGTTGTAGAGTTAATTGTGACCCTTTTATTTCCTGCCCTGTTAATTCCAAGGCATAAATATGTGGAATCTATTATTTTGATTTCGAATGAATAACTACTTGCACACACTAATGCGTGCACCCTCCATGGATATCCTCGATGTGAACAAATGATTATAATTGTATTTTTGTCCCTGTATTTAATATTCAGTGTAACATTATTCAATATTGCTTTAGTGTGAATAATAGATTCAGAGTAGTAGAATTTTTAAAAAGTGCCCCAACAGAATGATTTGTTATCTCTACTCTCATATATGAAAAATTCATCATCAATAACATCAAACTCAATGCCATTATTGCAATTATTTCGAGTTAAAATGAGCCGAACACGAACCAATAAATCTTTATTCGTGTTCGGCCCATTTTTATATAGAGCGTAAAAAAAATTGTTCGAGTTCGGTTTGTTAACAACGAACTATTTTGAGAGCCCTAGTAGTCATATCAAAACAACTATAATTCAAAATATCCTTATACAGTTATATATGCTAGTTTATTCAAAATAATTTATGATTTTGACATAATCATATAATATGCCATTATCAAATTTATGCAAAGTGTGGAGCTTTGTGCTCCTTGTTACATAACAAATTATTTTAATTTAGAGAAGCCTTTTGATTTTTTTTTTCATTTATAGAGTTTTTCCATATAAATAATTTGATTCTCATATAAAATTTATATGTGGTTTAAAATGTTTTTCATATGAGTTAGCATGGAAAAATTATTATATCAGGACTCCACATACAGAGCTGCTTGCAGAGTCAAATCTTATGCTGATACGTGGAAGATCGACCTACCTACATAAAAAAAAAAAAATAAAAAATAATGAAAATGCGTAAACTGACCCGACCGATGCTTTATAGAAATATTTCATCGCATACAAATATTCCCCCGTGTTATTCTGAATATTTTTTGCGTTGTTCACGTTATTGATGCGCTATTGAGGGTATAAAAATATTCCCCCACTCAATCACACACTAATAGCACATAATAAAACACTAATAACACATAATAACACAATTATACACTATCTAGTCCGCTGTACAAAACTTGAGAAATATTCCATGTGTGTTATGCCGCGGACGAGGAGAGTGTTATATGATGGTTGTATAACACATGGGGGCGACGTTATAACCTATAACATGCAGAGAATATTCCCATGTTATACCGTAGGCTAGAGAGTGTATAATTGAGTTATTATATGTTATTAGTGTGTTATTATGTGTTATTAGTTTATTATTAGTGCTTTATAAAACAAAAATAATTTATTTAGATGTCATAATTTATATTTATTAATAACTTATATTTATTTAATGTAGTATTGAGGATTTATGAATATTTTGTGTTATAGAAATATTCTCTCGCGTTATTCATGTGTTATCTAATGTATTATTGATCTTTTATTCAGAACAGTTCCAAAGAATATTCCTATAACGTGACGTAAAAAAAAAATAAATAAAAATATTTATTTAGGCTCTGACGAGCAGGATCGTGTGCTTTAATTTTTTAAATTTTTTAAGCATGGGTCGAGCAGGCTCTCAATATTTTTCATGTCTCAGCTTAAGATTAGTCTCTACAAATAGCTTTGCATGCAGGGTCTTGAGTCATGATGTAATTATTTCTCCTTGACATGAACAGCCAATGGCCTCGAAGCCATCTCATCTGACCCAACCCGCAGTCTGATCAAATTTGCTCGCGGAGAATTGTATTGACATCAGGCGGGCGAAGCGGAACGACGTTGGACTCGAGATCGAGGGGGGCGAAGGGTGCGAGGGAGAGACGAGGAGAGAGTGAGATTTGAACGAGGGGGCGAAGGGTGCGAGGGAGAGACGAGGAGAGAGTGAGATTCGAACGGTAAGGAGTAATGG
>JXCR01098679.1:5051-17179 GCA_002079205.1 Phalaenopsis hybrid cultivar | reverse complement strand
AAAAACATGAAAATACATTTTCTTTAAAGTGCAATATCATTAAATATGGGCATTAAATGTATTTATATTAATGTTTAATATTTTTATCGATGTCAAAATCCTCCAAACTTAACCGTTACTTGCCCTCAAGTAACTCTTTTCTCTATGTAAAAATCATGACATAAGGTAGTGAGCATCACTTAAAGACTTCTATAATTTTTGTTTTATAAACACAATTGTTAAACTTTAAAAAAAAATTAATAACTTAGGTTAAAACTAAAGATGTAAGAATATCTAGCAATTAAGTCTAAAAGTTTTGATTTTCTATTCATTTCAAGAATAATTGTAATTCATCATTTTAAGGATCCTTTGACAAATTATATGAAAAAATTTTTTATGAGAACTTCATTAGTAAAGATGCTAATACATCAATATAAGTTTAGAAATGTAATTAGTCCCCCTTCCTTAAGTTAATTCAAGTGAAGCTAAATTTTTTATTAGGCATCTTCTTAAGCTTCTTCTCACATATATTTTTCTTTTTGCTTTTCTTTTTCTTTTGATTTTGCTTTTCCTTTTTTCTTTTAGGATCATTTTCAATATTTTTTTTATTTTCTTTTTCATGTGAGGATTACTATATCTGGATAGCCTTTAATGATTTTGAACTTCGCTATCCTCTTCTTAAAGTTAAAAATTTCTCACATTTCTTACTTATAAATGCAAATTAGCTTTAAAAAAGATTTTTCATAAAGTCTCAATCCTTTGTTTTTGTATATAACTCTAAGTTTCATAATATTTAAAAAATACAATTTCCTTTACTTAAAATAGTAAACACATAACCTTACACTCTTACTCTAATTATCGTAACTTTTAGAGCTAACTTTTATTATTAAAGACTTTTACTTAAGTCTACTATCTTATTTATAAAATAAATATTATAGTTATCTAAAGTTGACCTCTCATACCAAAAGTCATGTTCAAATAATTTTTAAAAATACAATTTATTGAGGATAAATAAAGTTTAGTCTCTTTTAAAAATTTTTTCCTTCCCCCAAACTTAATATTTTTAATAGGTAAAACATCTAGTGCAGAAATGTAGGAAGAAAGAAAACAATAAATACACTTAATAAGACTTGCCTTTTGTACAAGGTTTTGAACATGATTTTATGTAGGTACTAAAAAATTTGTACAGCAGTATATAAATTTTCCTAAAACATGTTATAACTAAAAGATTTGATAAGTAAATAGAAAAAACAACAGTAATACAACAGAAGGAAATATCCTAATATTACAGATAGCAAGTCTTTAGTACAATAGCTGAATAAATGATGAAAACACAAACAAATAACATCAGAAACATAAAACAAAACTAAACTCCATCCATAAAAATAATAATCAAATTACTCCTCATCATCACGATCATCATCTTCTTCTTCCTCTTCAAGATCTATATCCTCCTCAATGTCTCCACTATCATAAGGCATAAAGCTGGGGCATGTAGGAAGTTCCACTGTGTGATCGCCCCTCATAAATTTCACCATCGCCTCATGATAAGCAATACCAAACTCCACTCGTCTCTGAGCAAACTCATCATTGTGATGTAGGTGACCTTCTATGATTTTTACCTGATTTTGTAATGTCACAATATCTACTTGTTGTATAAGTAGTTTTTCCATTACTAAATCCAATGAAGTAGTACCAGAAGTAGAAGGTCTAGAGGTAGAAGTAGAGGGTCTGGAAGCTGATGTAGAAGGAATATCAGTGCTTCCACATCTAATTCTTAATGCAACATGTAATTCATAAGAATGCACATTCGGCCTACTAATGGGTTTAAAGGGTTACAATAGTTCTTCCCATCTCTCATATTTAACATCAGATTGCTCACATAGAGTAAAAGTCATAGCCGGATACCCTAAACCTCCAGTAGTTTCCCTTCTTAAAGAAAAGAGAGGATATTTTGGTAAATAAGAGAGTCAATAGTTATAAGTTTACCTTGTTGAATACAAAAGTTCAATGTGGCTCTCTCTTTTGTAACTTCACTAAGATGATTGGAAAGAAGAAGTATTGCAGAAATGAAATATTGCCAGGCTTTGGAGTGTGTATTCAACATAAGGTTAGAGAAGTTTACCTTGTGATTGTTCTTTACTTTCCAAAATCCCCTTCCATCAGTAAAAAATGTAAGAACCTCATCTAACATTGATTCAGAAGTTTCAAATGAAGTGTATTTACAATCAATAAAATCCTGTAACTGATAAAGAGCATTAATTCTTTCAAGAGTAAATTCTACGCTCTTCCCACGAATGAAAACCTGATCCTTAGAGGCTTCACAGAGTTTTGCATAAAATTCTCATACAATCAAACTAACGACAACTAAAGTAACATAAGAGAAGTTTTCCCAATGTTGCATCACAATCAAATTTTCTATCGCACCACAGGCTTAAAGAAATCTTGCTCTTAGATCAACTTTTTTGTGTTGAGCTCAGTATTATATTGATATTGTGCTTTAAGACTAGCAAACCTCATTGAATCAAAACCATCCTTTCCTTCCCCCTCTTCACTTTAAGAGCCATAAAAATTTCTAAAAATCCATAATAAATCCAAATAAATTCACTATAAAGGTTAATGAACTCCTAAAATTGAAATCTTTACTAAAAAAAACTTCACACCATGGATTCTTCACTATATGACTCCAAAATTTTCAATTATTTGATGTTTCCCCAATGTAAAAGAAATTCATAGTGAAAATAAAAAAATTTCTAGGTTAAAGTGAAGCTTTTACCGAGAGAAGAAGAAATCCATGATTTTCAAGCTGCAAAATTTCCTAAAAAATCAATGTATAGAAGCCCCAGGTTGCTGCTCGGTGTGCTGCACGAAGAAGATGACTAAACAGGCAAAAAATGGGCAAAATTGGGCCCATTTTTTTGCGATTTTAGTCTGGTTTTGTTGTTCAGGCTATCTGACACCTTGATTGTAGATTTGACGCTTAGGCGTCAACGCTAAAATTTTTTATTTCTTAATTTTAATAAAAGCATTGAACACCAAGACACTCAAAATTAGCCTAATTTTGCGTTAATTATCACAAGTAAGTAAGCGTTCAACTTTCATTTTTTCCCATAAACAAAAAATTCACTTATATATATATAAATCCAAAAAATTACAGACTTATAATTTGAAATCTTGACATATAACTTAGCTTCACAAATCATGCCAACAACTTAGCATTGAAAACTAAAAATCAAATACCAAAACATAAGCAATTTTGATGTCAATAATTAATCAACTTCATCACACAAACACAATTGTAAAGCTCTATTGAATCCAAACTTAGTACTTTAAAGCCACAACACACCTTCATTCTCCTAACTTTCTTCCTCTCCAAGATTTCCCATGGACTAGTGCTGCACATATAAGTTAAAAGAAGGACGATTAGGAAATTTATCTATTGATTCATCCTCGATCCAAACATTTTTCTTATACATTTGTACCGTTGCCTCTTCAAAAAGTGCAGTATGACCAAATTATTGTTTAATTCGCCAGTTCAGATGGTCACATTAATCAAAAATGTTGTTAATTGCGTTGATAATATTAATCATCTCTTTCTCCATCTTCTTAATCTTTTTTAACACACTACCTAAATTATCCTGAAATTGGGGTTGTAAAAATGGTGTTGAATTCTGAGACGATTGATCCATAAAAATATTTCAATCATCCACTTCTTCATTATCCTCGCCTTCCAAATTTAAAGTTGGGTCATTAGGTTTCCAAGGAAGAAGTACCTTTTCCCAATTTTTGTAAGGAATTTGTGCTTAGCTGTAAAGTAAAAACATAGTAGAAGGATGTCTCAGTCCACAAGAAGATTCATTTAGTATCAATCCAAGAATAGATCAAACCATTAAAGCCCCCACATCAATTGGTCTTCCAGTTTGAATACAATAATTGAGGATGCACTCCCCTTCATAACTTTATTGAGTTTCGTAGTAGGAACTAATTTTTGTTGATATGAAGAAATGCTAAGACATTGAGGTAGAATTTAATAATGAAGAAGGAAAACTTACATCACAATCATCTTTTGTTTCCCAAGTTCCGTCTTCATCCGTAAAAAATTTAAAGACTTCATTTAAATTGTCTCTTGTAGAAGAGAAGTTGGCATTGTGATAAATTGGAACATTCTCTATGAAGAACAATTCATTGATTCTTGAAGGAGTAAAAGGTTCCCACCTACCTTGAACAAAGAAAACTCCCTGATTAATCCAATAAAGATTAGCATAAAATTCTTTCATGATAGGAATGACTATGAAAGTAGTTTGTGTAGCAAAGTACTTCCCATCACCTTTCCACGATTATCTCTTCCACATGACTACCAGGAGTATTAAAACCTCGATTTATAGAAACTCTTTCTATGATCAATTTTTTCTTCACAATGTTTCTATCATATTATTTTTGCGCATCAAAACTAATGAACTTCCTTCTGTTGTATTTCTCCTTGGATTTGAAAGCCATAAGAACAAGAATAATGGATCCTCTCCCTCTCTATAGACTTAAATTAGCTCTAAATGATGAGTTATAAGAGTTATATAGAGAAAAATTTGTCCAAAAACCATTAATAGAAGCTTTTGGGCAGTTTTTCTAATTGTAGTGCCTAGGCGCAACATTTAGGCGTTTAGGCGCCAAGCGCTCTGTAAGTTAGCGCTTAAGCGTCAGTTTTGGCTCTGTGGTGCCGGTGCAAAATCATTCACCGCCTTACCTAAGGTCTGATTAACACTCATTCCTTCTTTAAAATTCAATAATTAAAGTGAGCGTCAGTTTTGGCTCTGAGGTGCCGGTGCAAAATCATTCACCGCCTTACCTAAGGTCTGATTAACACTCATTCCTTCTTTAAAATTCAATAATTAAAGTGTTTTGTGTATTTTATTAACATGTAAAACTCTAAAGCACATATGCTTCATTAAAAGAACCTATTTAACACAAAAACAAACAAAAATTAACTATAAAGTTAACTATGGGTTGTCTCCAACAAAGCACTTGGTTTAATGTTGTCAGCCCAACATTTCTAATCTTTAAACTGGGTGACATATTATTAAAATCTCTTTAAAAATATAACTCTGGCTATCAAAGTAAAGTTTTAATCTGTGTCCATTAACCTTAAATATTTTTTTAGTTTTTGGATCTTTAATGTGCACTAGTCCATATGGGTAAGCCTTAATCACAATAGATGGCCCCATACATCTCGACTTAAGTTTTCCTGGAAAACTTGAGTCTTGTATTGTACAATAGAACTTCTTGTCCAGGTTCAAATTCTTTTTTTATTATCTTCCGATCATGCCAGTTTTTTTATTTTTCCTTTATAAATCTTAGCATTTTCATAAGATTCATTTCTGATCTCATCAAGCTCATTCAGTTGTAATAGTCTTTTCCCCCAGCGTCTTATAAATTAAAATTAATCTCCTTAATAGCCCAATAAGCTCTATGTTCCAGTTCAACTGGTAAGTGACAAGTCAATCCAAAAATAAGTCTATATGGGGACATTCCTATAAGAGTTTTGTTTGTTGTCCTGTAAGCCCATAATGCGGTATCTAATCTAGCAGACCATTCTAATTTGTTAGGATTTATAGTTTTTTCTAAAATTCTTTTAAATTCACGATTAGAAAATTCTTCTAGACCACTGGTATCGGGATTATAAGCAGTGGAAATCCAATGTTTAATTACATATTTTTCAACTAGTTTCTCAATTTTTTAATTCTTAAAATGAGATACTCCATCCGTATTGATTACGGTAGGCATTCCAAAAATAGTAAAACTATCTTTCAGTAAAAATTTTGAAACACTTCAAGAATCATAGCGATGTAAAGTAATTGCTTCAATCCACTTTGAAACATAGTCTACTACAATTAATATATATAAGTTTCTGAAAGATGGTACAAATAATCCCAAAAAATCCTATCCCCATAGATAAAAAATTTCAACTTCCAATGTAAATATTACAGGCATTTCATTCCTTTTGAAATATTTCCTACTCACCAAAATTGATCACATGTTTTTACATAAGTATTAAAATCCTTAAATAGAGTAGGCCAATAAAATCCAGATTGTAAGATTTTGTGTGCAGTTCTATCAATTCCAAAATGTCCTCTAAATTCAAAATCATGGCATTTTTGAATAATTTGTTGGGTTTCTTCATAAGTTACACATCTCCGAATAACTTGATATTTACATTGCTTGTTTAAATATGGGTCATCCTAAAAGTATAACCTTGCATTGTGAACAAATTTATTATGTTGTTGTGTTGTCATTCCATATGATAAAAGATCACTGACAATAGATTTAATTAGGTATGCATTCCATGGTATTGCTTTTCATTAATAGTGAATAAATTTTTGTCAGGAAAGTTTTCATTTATTTCACATTCAAAATTGCAAGATAAATTCTGCTCCAGCATAGATAAATGATCAGCTATTTGTTTATCAGTCCCCTATTTATCTACTCAGTAAAGTAAAATTCTTGCATTAGAAGGATCCATCTAATTAATCTTGGTTTCACTTCCTTCTTTTGCATCAAATATCTTATAGCAGAGTGATAAGTATACACAATACATTTTGCTTCGGCTAGATTTGACTTGAACCTATCAAAAACATATATAATTGCTAATAACTCTTTTTCTATAGCGGTATAAGTAATTTGAGCTTCATTAAGAGTTTTACTAGTGTAATATATAATTTTAAAAATTTTGTCATATCATTCCCCTAAAACTACTCCAATTGCAAAATCAATAGCATCACACATTGGGGGCAGTGATTAATTTTTCTTTTAATAATTCAAAGGCATTTATGCATTCTTGGTGATAATCAAATTTTGTGTCTTTTTCTAAAAGTTGGCATAGAGGCTTTGTGATTTTTGAAAAATCTTTAATGTATCACATGTAGAAATTAGCATGTCCTAAAAAACTTCTAACCCCTCTCAATATAGTAGGAGGAGGTAGTTTAACAATAACTTGAATTTTTGCCAGATCTACTTTCATACCGTTTTCAAAAATTTTATGCTCAAGTACAATTCCTCCTGCAACCATAAATTAACATTTCTCATAATTTAATTCCAAATTTGTCTCTTCACATCATTCTAAAACTTTTTTAAATAATTTAAAAATGATTCAAATGAAGTTCCAAACACTGAAAAATCATCCATAAAAAAATCATATCCCCTTTTCAATTAAATCGCAAAAAATAGAAATAATAAATCTTTGAAATGTTACAGATGCATTACAAAAACCAAAGGGCAATCGTCTAAAAGAAAAAGTACCATAAGGATTAGTGAAAGTTGTCTTTTCTTGATCTTCAAGAGTAATGGGAATTTGGTGATACCATGTATATCCATCCAAAAAGTAGAAATATTTGTGCCCAAGTAGCCTATCCAACATTTGGTCTAGAAAAGATAGAGGAACATGATATTTCTTAGTGGCTGAATTTAATTTTCTATAATCAATGCAGATTCACCAACCAGTGACTTGTCTTATTAGTATCCATTCATTTATCTCATTTACAACTATAGTCACACCCCCTTTCTTAGGAACACAGTGAATTAGACTAACCCAAGCACTATTTGAAATAGGATAAATGATTGTGACATCTAACTATTTTAAAATTTATTTCTTAACTACATCTTTCATCATAGAATTTAACCTTCTTTGAGGGCCAGCTTTTGGTTCATGATGTTCTTCCAATAAAATTTTGTGCATACAAATTGATAGACTGGTTCTTTTGATATCAGCTAACGTCCATCCAAAGGCTTTATCATATTTTCTTAAATTTTCCATTAGTTTTTATTCTTGTAATTCAGTTGACTTTGAGGATACTAGAACATGTAATGTAGATAAATTTCCTAAAAAACATACTTTAAACTTGTAGGAAGTATCTTAATCTCAAGTTCATGAGGTATTTATATTGAAGGAATAAGATTCTTGTTATTTTCTGTAGGTCGATCAACTCAAATCTTTTCTGTACATAATCTAAATCCTCATTACATCCTTCATTTGATTTTTCTTGCCTTTGATCCTCATCATTTAGAATCAAATATCTTCTCCTATTTTATTTTCAAAAGTACCTGAGAAATAATCATTACCTAATTGATCACTTATTTCCATTCTGAAGCATTCATCATCTCTTCCTTTTGCTGGATATTTCATTGATTTTATTATATTAAATGTAACTTCTTGATCATTGACTCTCATGGTTAACTCACCTTTTTATGTGCCTATCACAGCTCTTCCAGTGGCAACAAAAGGTCTCTCTAAAATGTTTGGGACTTATTTATCTTCCTCCATATCTAACACAATGAAATCAACTAAGAAGATAAAGCTATCAACCTTTACCAATACATCTTCTACAACTCTTTCAGAATAGGTGATTGAACAATCAACTAACTGTAGGGTTACCGTAGTAGGCAAAATCTCTCCTAAACCTAACCTTATAAAAATAGATAGTGGCATAAGGTTAATTCTGTAAATCACAAAAAGCTTTTCCATAAAATCTCTCTCCTATAGCACATGAAAAAGTAAAGCTACATGGATCTTTAAGTTTTTCAGGAAGATTTTTCTGAATTATAGCACTACACTCCTCACCAAGTGTAATAGTCTCATTATTTATAAACTTCCTTTTTTATTAAGTATATCCCTCGTAATATTTACATAGTTTGGCATTGTTCTAGGGCTTCAGCAAATGGAATGTTTATGATTAATTTCTTAAATATTTTCAAGAATTTTGAAAATTGCTTATCCAACTTTCGCTGTCTCAATTTGTCGGCACTATTTTAGGTTGAGTTGCCCGTTAGAAGTTGTCGGCCGTCGGAATCAAAATCTCGTCACCCGCTTCGGAAAGACATTTAATTATATATATATATATATATATATATATATATATATATGAAATCAAACTGACATCATATTTTTCATAGTTTGAATGAAGGAGCGCTATACCTCAAACCCTGTATCTATCCTGAGAGATAAACACAAGACTTGAGGGTGAGGCTCGATCAAATAAACTAAGAAATATATGACATCTGTTTGGTCTGCAAAACCATTTTGTTTGCTGAAAAGTTCCCCTATTTAATAAAAAAAATTAAGTAGTTTATATTAAGCTGGATTAGAAAAAGCTTCCTATAAGAGCAAGCTCCTATAGTTAATTACGTCATAGATAATCGAAGTCACCTAAGAAAACTCTCGATAAAAATCAAGAAATGTTATCTTTAAAGAAGTCAAATGGATAGGACTTTTCAAAAAAATTGGACATAGAGGTTTGAAAGGGGAATGACTCAAATTTTGAACATTTTTTATAGAATCTGAAGGAGGAAGAACTATGGGATGTCATAGATCTTGAGGAGAACCTCGGTGGCTTCCCAGTCTATCCTATGGTTTGACTTCAATTTTGAGAAAAAAATATTTAGATGTTTCAGTCTACAAATTTTATTAATTAGGGCTTACATTTGTGTGAAACGATCACACAAATAACCTTAAAGATGTGAGGATTTAGGTCATGATGAACGAAAACCCCGGAATCCTAAGATGAGTTAGGGTTCATATTGTATAGCACGGCTACACAAAGGCCTAAAGATGAGGCGAGGGTTTATGTCACACTGGGCAAATAACCTCAAAATCCTATGGCTTGTTGTTTAGATCTTGGAAAAGATGTGCTTTTGTAGATCCTCTTGCTGTTGAAGATGGTCGTGCTGCCCATAATGCTTGCTCCAAGCTCATCATCGTGACAAATTTAAGCTTTCTAATGTGTGAGGTTATGATGTTAAATCAAATGTTCTTATGGTTATAGCTCTTTAAATATTATAGTGCATATTAAAGTTGATTAGAGCGACACCAGTTAAGATCTTAATGTTCCCTTGTTCCGGTACCACTATTTTCTATTCGATTCACTTACTCCAAAAAAATTTACTAAACTCAACTCAATGAGTTCCATACTTTCATTTAGATCATGGGATGTCTCGTAACAACCATAGGTTACCTCCTCCGAGGTTCTCAATTATCTGATAGAGACATCTTAATTTAGTTGCAATTATTGTTTTGTGATGTTTGTGTTTAAATTTTAAGTTATTTTATATTTTGAATGTGTAGCGGTGAATTTTATCTTGGTTGATTTTAATTTTGGTTTTGGTTTTACGGCTATCCTAGCAGTGTTGGTTTTCATGCAGGGTGACATCATTGTTTAACATGCAAGTTTTATAAGCACAAAAATACATTATGGAAAGTACAAGAAAAGACGGTACTGTAAACTGTAAAAGCGTACCTGACGAGTCTTCTCGTTCCACCACCTGAAAGGTCAGTACTTCCAAGGCATGTATATAATATTCCAAGAAATTTAAATTTCTTGAGTAGATAAAGGTTTAGTTACCAAACCCCAAGCTATGATTTGATTGAATCTCAAAAGATCCTAGTAGATAGTTTTAGAAGAAAATATAGCAAGTCCAATTTGCCCTTCAAAATGTCCAATAGATTTCAAAATGCTCGAGGCATGACCTTAGATAACTTTGAAGATCTCTTGAAATATTCTGAGTTCATTTTGGATTTATCATATTGTTCGATTAATCAGCCGATGCTAGAGTGTGACTACCCCATCGCTTAGTGAAACTTAACAATTTAATTATCCTAAGGATAGGATACTTGATTAGTCAATTGATGTTTCATTTAAAAGTTATGTGAGTGGGTGCCTTTAAGGCAAGTCTAATTTATTTATGATTATGGTGCCCATAATTAAGTTCAAGCTTGTAGTGTTTAAAGATGTTAATCACCAATTATTTTATCTTCTAAATTAGATCAATTGAGTTTAGGCATCGAGCCTAGGTCACTACTAAGCCTTTAACAATCATGATAGGTGAAATGGTGATTATCAAGATTTTGATTTAAGTTTTATGTATTCTTATTGAATGATCACATCATCCTCAACTTTGGGCTTAAGAAAAGTAAACCATCATCTTTCTGACTTAAGCCCATTACTTAAGAATCATTTGATCTTAGCTGATTTTTTAGTCATCAAAATTAGGAGGATTATGATTTTGTTGATGTTTTGCAAGGGTGGTGAGTGGGTTTCTACCTTTTAATCCCATTGTATTTCAATTTTCCAAGCATATTTATTAAGATCAAAATTACTCATTTTCCCTTGGTTAATCCTAAAATTTGATGAAAGCACCAAAGTCTACAATTACCACTTTGCCCTTGGGACACTTCACCTCATAACTCTTTAAACACAACTCAAATAACTTTGAGAGTTTAGAGTATCATGTCCATGAGGTAACTATAATGTTTAGAGGAGAATATGTGGACCTCTCAAAATTTATTTTAATTATTTATTTAAATTTAAAAAATAAAATTTTCAAAAGTTAATTTGTTTAACTTTCAAAAATGAAGTTTTTATTTATGAGAAAATGATTAAAGGTTTTCATAGGTCGGAGAAATACTTAGGCAAAATTTTGTGGTCTTTTGAATTAATGTATTACTATTATTTTAATGAGAAAATAAGGAAGACCCACTTTTAAGCCTTTAAAATTTATTTTTAACTTAGGAAAATTAGGGAAAATATTTTAATGGGTCCCAAGTGATCAGGAAGCAATTAGGCACATTTTGAAGTATTTTGATATTTTTAGGATCCTTATATATTTAATTATTTTAAATCCAAAATGAAGCTAAAAAATCAAGTACTTTACCAAAAATAACTTCTATTTTTCTTAAGTGCCCCTGATCACAATGAACTTAGAAAACCCCTTTTTTAAAAATTTCCCAAGTGTATTTAATTTATTATAAACACTGCCGTTGCCGGTCCCAAGCCCAGATGAGAAAAGTGGAGGGTTGTGTTAGGTAGTCGACAGCCAGCGTAAAATTTGTCAAAAAAAAATCCTTTTGATCATTGTGTAAGTGCTAGGGCGTCCCCTGGAAGCAACGCGCTGTATAGCCTANTTTCATTTAGATGTCAAGTCTATGAGAGTGCTATGGCGTCCCCTGGAAGCGACGTGCTGTATAGTCTGAATACAGTGAAAAGTGTACAAGGGCCGTTACGCCGGCGCCCGAGTGTAGTGCTAAATAAGCAAGGGTTCCCACATTACGAGCGAATGCGGGTAAAGAAGTTAGTCCATGAAACTAATGAAACTAATATTAGGATAGG
>JXCR01098678.1:153199-165184 GCA_002079205.1 Phalaenopsis hybrid cultivar | reverse complement strand
TTTTGCTGAAATAGAGTTCAACTATCCTCGTCCCAAAACCTCTGTAAATCTCCAAAAAAAAAATCATAAATCAATTATGATTAAAAAAACTCATTGTATGCCGGATCCTTCGGGGGCCGTTTGATGGCCAAATAACAAAAATGACAACTTTAATGCTGGAAATGCAGGATAGAAGCTGAAGCGCGCTAAAGGGGGTGGAAAGAATGAAGAGAAAGATGACGGTTAGTCGGATAGGAGCGGAGACATACCGACAGAGTTTCAAAGACCTTTGTACGTCCTGATCCCATCGTCGCCTTCCCAGCTAAGGTTCAGCAGCGCTTGTGCTATTTATGTATTTATTTCAATTTGTTAACTTTAATTAACTAAATTGATTAATAATTAATAAAATATAGTATCACACTAATTATAATTATAGGTTCTTAAAAGTTATATTTTATTAATAAACAACAGAAATTTGAATATATATTAAGATTTAATTACNTCTAAAAAATTGTTTTGCATTTTGTGGCATATGCCTGAAATGCCGAATAGAAGCTAAAGCGTGCGAAAGGGGTGGGAAGAATGAAGAGAAAGATGAGGGTTAGTCGGATAGGAGCGGAGATATACCGACAGAGTTTCAGAGATCATTGTACGCCTTCCGAGCTAAGGTTCAGTAGCGACTGTAACGCGAGGGTTTCAGGAACGAGAGGAGGAAGGTGATGGTTTTGGCTTTGCGATTTAAATATTTATTTTCATTTGTTAATTTTAATTAATTAAATTGATTAATAAATAATAATTAATAATTAATAAATATAGTATCACACCAATTAAAATTATAGGTTTTCATGTGCAAATATTTTATTATTAAATAACAGAAATTTGAGTATAAATTAAGATTTAATTAGTTTAATAAATTTTAAATAATTATTAATTAGACTAATAAATAATTAATCAAAATTAATTTATGAATATTACTTGATAAATGAAGTACACCAAAGTGTATACCTTGCTCTAATTGCACCTTGTTCACTTCAATTCTATTTTTCTTAGCCCCTTTATTAAGTATTTATCATTAAAGATATTGCTAAATTTATGGTTATTTAATTTAATTTAATTTTATTTTAAATAACTAATTTAACTCAGTAAAATTAATAATCAACTAATATATTATATTTAGTATTTATAATTTAGTTAGTTTAATTACAATTGATACAAGTTTATAAGCAATCAATCAATGATGAATTAATGAATACTAACACTGTGATTAAAGATTAATTAGTCTAATAAATTTCTAAATAAATATTAACTAACTTTACAAATAATTAATAAAAATCTAAACAATAATGGAATAGTTTAATAAATAGATTGTTGCATAATTATACATTATATGATTTTCCTTATCTAACATCACAATCCATCTCAACTTGAAGAGAGTGGAGGAGGTTCGGCAAAAGCCAGATAGAGATTCTTCTGAGGTTGTTACTTTCTTTCATCTTTTAGAAAACACAAAACAAGCAGGAGCAGGAGCCAACAGATGAAGATTAAACTCATTACCGGCACCATTTGGTACAACAACATTTCTCTTGCAGCAGTGAAATAATGATTGCAAAAGTGACTAGAAAAGAGGAAACATTGAAATTAGAGAGAGTGGAGGAAGGTGAGTGCTTGCAGCTCCTCAAAACCCACACTTTACATATATACCACCAAATTTCCATTGATTTATATATGTAACACCTAAACTAAAAGTTGAATTCAAATATTTCCGGTAGATCGTGTTCAAGGCATAGAGCATTGAACTGAGGAAAGAAGATTGAGAGTGGGAGAAAAAAAGAGAGAGGAGGAGGAGAAGATAAAGACTTCCCATGTCAGCAGAAACTGGGGTGTTCCCAGGGCTGATGGCCCATTTTATTCCATAAAAAAAGAAAAAATTGTTACAAAAGGGGAAGGGAGGTCTCAAAAGTCCCTCATACATCATAAAGACCTGAATATTACACGGGTAAAAAATCCAATCCAAACCCGAGCCACCTTTAACCCGCTAACCCAAATAACAGCTATTTGGGTAAAATTTAGATCGATGTTGAGTCAATTTTAAGCAAGTAAATCGATTTCAGGTCGATTTAGAGTTGGCGGGAACTAATTGGTCATCATCACAGTGGAAGAATTTATTCGGCCCAATAACAACAACAACAACAACTTGCCTTTATCCCACTAAGTGGGGTCGGGTACATGAATCATTTTTCTCTATTGCACCCTATTGAGTGTCAAATTTTCATTTAATTCTAATAGATTAAGATCATTAGAAGAATTTCTTCGGCTGGAGCTATCTTTCCAAAAGATGAAGCTTGCCTTGAAAGGAAATCTCATGCTGCTAGAAACATTTGCATCTTCACATGTTACTAAAATAAAGGCTTCGAAAGAGCTGCAACCATTGTTAGCTTTTAGCTGAGCCATCAATATTCATTTTTGATAATCAGAGAGCCATGAACATTAGGACAGACCATTGGCTCCCAAAACCAACATCAAGAATCATGAGAATGTCAATGCATTCTCATACATGACAATGAATTAATCTTCTTACCACCTCAATTTTGAAGAGATGGCAATAGCGAGACAGAAACCAAGGCTGGCTGATGAAAAAGCAACAAATAGTTGGAAGTCCCCTAATAGAGCATTCATCAAACAAAACATCTTCAATCATCAAGCAGCACTTAACTGCAACTTGGAAGATGACTTTTGGAGAATGTTAGTCAACTTTTTGCCTGAAAACGGGGCCTTTGATGGTTCTCTGATGAATTTTCGCAACTCTTTTAGGACCTCATGATCTTCCATTCCAGAGCCCAAGCAATCCACTATAGTTTGAACCATTTTTACATCGAGAGATATGTCATCGCCTGCCATCTGATGGAGTAAGTCAACTACTTCTCCCATTTCACCCTTCTCTCTGAAACCATTAAGTAGAGCATGATATACAACAACATCTGGAGACAGCCCACTATTAATCATATCCTCAAATAGCATCTTAGCTTCTTCCAACTTTCCTGACTTTACAAATCTATTTATTATTGTAGTATATGTAATTCGGTCGGGGCTTAAACCTCTCTGAAACATATCCAAAAGCAATAGTTTTGCAAATTCAAAATTCCCATCTCTACCAGCAACATCAATTAAGGTGTTAAAAGATATCACATCAGGTGTAAACTTCTCACTCATTTCACTGAACAAACTCATCACTCTCTCCTTCATACCTCTCTTAGACATAGATGCCATCAATGTATTATAATCAAGCAAACAAGGAGAAAGTCCATGATCTCCCATCTCACGCAGAAGCCTCTCAGCCTCATCAACTTTTCCCAATTTGCATAGCTCATTTATCATTATGCTATATGTAAACGAGTTTGGCTTCAATCCCTTACCATTCATCTCATTTTTTAGCTCCATTGCTGCATTAAACTTACAAATCTTGATCAGTCCACCAATCAACACATTATAAGTCATCAAATTGCAATTATACCCTCTTTCTACCATTATCTTCTGGAGCTCCAACGCCCGAGAAACCCCTCCTCTCTTACACAACCAATGGACAACTGTGTTGAAAGTCAAAATATCAGGCTCAAGGCCATGCTTCCCCTCAAGCATTTCATCAAGCATTTTGATGGCCTCCCTCATCTTGTTCGCCTCACAAAGACCTAGAATCAAAGTGTTGTATGTCACAACATCTGGTAAAACACCCTTATCACTCATACTCGCCATGAATGCAAGAGCATCATCAATCATTCCTTCCTTGCATAAATGATTAATCAACACATTATAGGTCACAGTGCTTGGTTCCACTCCCTTCTCCACCATCAGACCAAACATTTTCATGGCTTCCTTCTCCTTCCCCTCCTTAAAAAGCCCATCGATTAATCCAGTATATGTAAAAACCTCAGGCTTTATGCCTTGCTCCACCATTTTATTCAGCATTTCCTTGACTCCAACCCACCTCCCTTCCTTTTGAAGAGCATTAATCAAACAAGTAAAAGTAACCACATTTGGTGAAATACCTTTCTCATTCATCTCTTTGAAGAGTTCCAACCCTCTATCAACTCTACCCGTATAACAAAAACCGCTAATCAGAGCACTATACACCACCACATCTGCAGCCACACCTCTACTCCTCATTTCATTCAATAATTCACACGCAAAACCCACTTTCCCATTCTTACAGAAACCATCAATTAAAATAGTGTAACTCACAAAATTCGGCTGGAGGTCTCGTTCATCCATGTGCTTCCACAGCTCCATCGCCCTCTCCATCTTCTTCTCCTTGATTAACCCATGGATGAGAATATTGTAAGTGATAACATCAGGAGGGATCCGCTGGGGAAGAAACTGTTGAAAGACCTCGACGGCTTCATCAAGCTGGCTGCTTTGGCACAGGGCTTTGATAAGGAGATTAAGAACATGAGTGCCGACAGGATGGCCGGATTTGAGGATGAGGCCGGCGGTGGAGAAAGAGAGTTTAGGGTTTTTGGTGAGAGAGAAGCAGTAAATGAGAGATGTGAGAGTTGGGTAGAGCGGTGGGATTCCTTCGCGGATGAAATCCTGGTAAACCGATATGGCGGCAGCGGGGTCGCCAGCTTTGATAAGGGAATGAACGCGAGAGTTGCAGGAGGAGGCTAAGGGGTTAACGGCCGGCGCAATTGGAGGCTGAGAATTGGGGGTTTTGGCGCAGGAGAAGCACGAGATGAGAGAGGTTACAGCGCGGGTAGAAGAAGCAGGGGCCTTTAGCTCCGCCATGAGGATTTTGGAGTGGCTGTATGAATTGAAAGGGCAAATTTTGCGAGCGAGATTACAAATCATCCGAAATTTGTTATTTACAAATCCACCAAAAATTTTAAACACAGGTCTGAACTCCAATAAAATTTTTTCACACGTATCTGGTTGGACTCACCTAAAAAATAATGAAATGATGTCAATAACACCTCAATAACATTGGGCAGGTAATTACACTGTTCACGGGTGTTATTGCAGTATTATTGTGATGTTATTAAAGTTGTTTTATGGGTGTTGTTGTTGTGTTATTTGTGCGGTCCTTCGAGCGGTGTTATTGGCGTTGATCACAGGTATTATTGTGGTAATATTCGAGTTGTTTTGCGAGGTTATTGAAGCGAAACCACGGTATCGTAGTACTGTGATGTTATTATGATATTAGAGGAGTTGTTTTGCAATAACGCAACAATAAACATATTTTCATCATTTTTTAGGTAGGTTCAATTAGATACACTTGACAAGATTTGATCGGAGTCCGGACGCAGAAAAACCTTTCAATTTTTGAAGTCAATCAAATATCAAAATTCATGATAAAAATCCAACACAATTTTCATTTTTATTTTCTCAAAAGTTTGATGATGCACATGTAATTACAGCGGTTCGGTAATTCAAAAAATTTTCTGGATGATTAATTTGTAAACATCAATGCTTGAGATAGATGACATGTAATTATCCCACTTAAATGATATCTCGTGCTTACATCATGTTGATGATCATCATCAATTTTTTCCTTGAGATAAAGATAAATCTTAGCCCCAAAACTCAAGTTATAGATAATTAATAAATTAATCATGATGTGATACATTTGCTAACCCTCGACTCTCCTTGCCGCGCACTTCAGCCCTCCTTAATCCTGTAAGTTCATCCCCCAACGAGATTTACTAATCCGAGATACAAAGGTATGCTCTTGACTAGAGCATAGGTCTTCAAAAGTTGCCCATATCGGCGCGAGCGACGAATCTTCTGAGAGACCTGGTCTTCTATCGAGACTAGTTCAAATATAGCCTCTGGTTTCTCGTGTCAAAAGCTTCGAAGTATCTTCAACACCTATCTGATGGCAGTGATGCCAAATTCCATAGTAGTAATCATGACTTTCATCTTTTTCTATCGATGGAAGAATCTTGTGTGCTCAACCAAATTCTTTAGATACTTCTTCTCGTTGGAGATTGACAGGGAGGGTTGCGCTATATTCGCAGGGGGAAATGAATTCCACTTAGTAGGAGTGAAAAATAAGATAAAGGATAGGAAGAAGTTCCTGGCCGGTTCTTGCTTTGGCGCCTGGGAAATCCGGACCGAGCCGTCGAGGTGAAAGGTGTCTAAGCCAATGTCTCTTCCAGAGAGTATGATCATTGCCTATGAGATGTTGTGTGTTTGTAGTCTCTCGGTTCCTCAATATACTGCTGAGGTGACAGTTACCCGTGTACTGGCAAGTAAAATGACAGAGGATAAATGACACAATTCGGACATCGTAGAGGAGGTCCGAGTGAAAGCGACAAACGAAAAGTTAGCTGCCAAGAGTCAGAAGAGGAAGCACCTCCCAGAATCAAGTAGGCCTATGACTCGCGACTGAGGGGCTTCAACCACAAACAAATTCTCCATGCAGGCAATTTTTATCATCCGCCCACTTGTGTTTTTTTTTTATTTTCTTAGAGTTAATTGCATTTAATACATAAAAATAATATCATTTATATTGCATTTTACTTCCCTAATATTTAGTACATTTCCTTTTTAATATTTGCCTGAGGCATGGCTGTAGGCAACCCCGCAAAGACGATAGGATACTTGGATGAAGAAGATCCATCTTTAACAACGAAACATGGTTTGTATGGAAAGCAAATAACTAAATTATGGCATTGAATTCAGTAATACATACTCTGAATATTACAATTATTTCTTTGGCAGAGTATTCTCATGTTTTTTTCTTCTTGCTNCACCACCACATCTGCAGCCACACCTCTACTCCTCATTTCATTCAATAATTCACACGCAAAATCCACTTTCCCATCCTTACAGAAACCATCAATTAAAATAGTGTAACTCACAAAATTCGGCTGGAGGTCGCGTTCATCCATGTGCTTCCACAGCTCCATCGCCCTCTCCATCTTCTTCTCCTTGATTAACCCATGGATGAGAGNATCGATTAATCCAGTATATGTAAAAACCTCAGGCTTTATGCCTTGCTCCACCATTTTATTCAGCATTTCCTTAACTCCAACCCACCTCCCTTCCTTTTGAAGAGCATTAATCAAACAAGTAAAAGTAACAACATTTGGTGAAATACCTTTCTCATTCATCTCTTTGAAGAGTTCCAACCCTCTATCAACTCTACCCGTATAACAAAAACCGCTAATCAGAGCACTATACACCACCACATCTGCAGCCACACCTCTACTCCTCATTTCATTCAATAATTCACACGCAAAACCCACTTTCCCATTCTTACAGAAACCATCAATTAAAATAGTGTAACTCACCAAATTCGGCTGGAGGTCTCGTTCATCCATGTCCTTCCACAGCTCCATCGCCCTCTCCATCTTCTTCTCCTTGATTAACCCATGGATGA
This sequence comes from Phalaenopsis hybrid cultivar, assembly GCA_002079205.1. NCBI lineage: Eukaryota > Viridiplantae > Streptophyta > Magnoliopsida > Asparagales > Orchidaceae > Phalaenopsis > Phalaenopsis hybrid cultivar. The sequence continues at coordinate 157,830 of JXCR01098678.1, read as the reverse complement.
GAATATTGTAAGTGATAACATCAGGAGGGATCCGCTGGGGAAGAAACTGTTGAAAGACCTCGACGGCTTCATCAAGCTGGCTGCTTTGGCACAGGGCTTTGATAAGGAGATTAAGAACATGAGTGCCGACAGGATGGCCGGATTTGAGGATGAGGCCGGCGGTGGAGAAAGAGAGTTTAGGGTTTTTGGTGAGAGAGAAGCAGTAAATGAGAGATGTGAGAGTTGGGTAGAGCGGTGGGATTCCTTCGCGGATGAAATCCTGGTAAACCGATATGGCGGCAGCGGGGTCGCCAGCTTTGATAAGGGAATGAACGCGAGAGTTGCAGGAGGAGGCTAAGGGGTTAACGGCCGGCGCAATTGGAGGCTGAGAATTGGGGGTTTTGGCGCAGGAGAAGCACGAGATGAGAGAGGTTACAGCGCGGGTAGAAGAAGCAGGGGCCTTTAGCTCCGCCATGAGGATTTTGGAGTGGCTGTATGAATTGGAAGAGGGCAAATTTTGCGAGCGAGATTACAAATCATCCGAGATTTGTTATTTACAAATCCACCACAAATTTTAAACACCGGTCTGAACTCCAATAAAATTTTTTCACACTTATCTGGTTGGGCTCACCTAAAAAATAATGAAAAGATGTCAATAACACCTCAATAACATTACGGTGTTATTTGTGTGGTCATCGGGGCAGATAATTACACTGTTCACGGGTGTTTTTGCAGTATTATTGTGATGTTATTAAAGTTTTTTTATGGGAGTTGTTGCGGTGTTACCGTTGGTCTGCTGTGTTATTTGTGCAGTCTTTCAAGCGGTGTTATTGGCGCTGATTACATGTATTATTGTGGTAATATTCGAGTTGTTTTACGAGGTTACTGAAGTGAAACCACGGTATCAGTAGTACTGTGATGTTATTATGGTATTATTGGAGTTGTTTTACAATAACACAACAATAAGCATATTTTTGTCATTTTTTAGGTGGTCTCAATTAGATACACATGACAAGATTTGATCGGAGTCCGGAAGCAGAAAAATCTTTCAATTTTTTGAAGTCAATCAAATATCAAAATTCATGATAAAAATCCAACACAATTTTCATTTTTTACTTTCTCAAAAGTTTGATAATGCATGCGTAATTACATCGGTTCGGTAATTCAAAAAAATTATCTAGATGATTAATTTATAAATATCAATGCTTGAGATGGATGATATGTAATTATCCCACTTAATGATATCTCGTGCTTACAACATGTTGATGATCGTCATCAATTTTTTCCTTGACATAACATAAATCTTAGCCAATGTCTCTTCCAGAGAGTATGATCATTGCCTTTGAGATGTTGTATGTTTGTAGTCTCTCGGTTCCACAATGTACCGCTGAGGTGACAGTTACCCGTGTGCTGGCAAGTAAAATGACAGAGGATCAATGACACAAATCGGACATTGTAGAGGAGGTCCGAGTGAAGGCGACAAATAGGCTTAATTGCATTTAATACATAAAAATAATATCATTTATATTTCATTTTCCTTCCCTAATATTTAGTACATTTCCTTTTTTATATTTGCCTGAGGCATGGCTATAGGCAACCCAGCAAAGACGATAGGATACTTAGATGAAGAAGATCCATCTTTAACAACGAAACATGGTTTGTATGGAAAGCAAATAACTAAATTATGCCATAGAATTCAGTAATACATACTCTGACTATTACAATTATTTCTTTGGCAGAGTATTCTCATGTTTTTTTCTTCTTGCCNTTTATACATATATTTTACACCCTCCTTAGTATCTAATCTATTATAAAGATCATTAAAAGCAGAATTTTTAGCGTCACNGATATCATCAGGTCCTACAGACTTTCCACCCTTTGTTTTCTTTAAAGCCTCCTCAACTTCTTATTTGCTAATACAATGGAAAAAATTTAAAGCCTCAACTTCTTTTTTGCTAATGCGACGGTAAAAGTGAAACGTTTTATTATTATTTGAGAAACTAACATCCACTAAGTTCAATCGGTATTTTCAGAAACTTCATTAAAAAGTTTATCAAAGTAACTCACCCACCTATGTTGAATATCATTCAGAAACTTCATTAAAAAGTTTATCAAAGTAACTCACCCACCTATGTTGAATATCTTTTTATAAGAAAAGCACTTTTTGATTTTCATCTTTAATACACTTTACATGAGTAAAATCTTTACTTTTCTTTTCTCTTTGTTTGGCTAGTTTATACATATATTTTACACCCTCCTTAGTATCTAATCTATTATAAAGATCATTAAAAGCAGAATTTTTAGCGTCACACATTAGAGAACCTTGGTGCTCATAAAAAATTAACAGACATTACTAGCTTGACAGTTAGAAGGCTTTCAGGATTTCAATTGACAGCGAAGCTTGTCGGTGGTATTCTCAATTCTAACTTGAATGAGAGCTTTTGGGTGAACATTTTAAATAGGACTGATGTTCTAAACGTAGTACCGAGTGACATTTTTCCTATCTTAAGATTTAGTTTTACATTCCTCCCACAACCTCTACAAAATTGTTTTACATTTTGTGGCATATTCCCACAAGATCATCAGTTTGATAAAGATGATTTAGTGACAATACGGATTGCACTGGGTTTCATTCAGGAATCTTTTATTGAAGGAGAGACTTTGGAAGATATTGGAGTGCAGAGATCATATGAACAACAAACGAATCCTTCTTGATGTCATAAAGATTTCAGCAAGAACATAATAAACTTTAGCATTTCGCGGACAAGTTTAAAAAAAAGAATGCAAATTTTTAACTTTCATAGTCTGTCTTAACAGTTTCAAATTTGTAGTTTCAACAAATAAATATCCAAATTTCAAAAACTGTAAAGAACAACTGTTCATTCTCCGCAAATTTGAAACATTTCTCAGCACTAAATCATTCTTATCGACTCGATCAATTTGAAAGAATATGGTACATCAACAAATGTGAACGTTTTGTTCTTACTTCTAATCAGATTCACAATTATTCATGCAACTAAATCCATCCAAGTTGCTACTAAAATTCTCCCAATTGCTTCTATCCTCCGCACAAAGGGCATCCACACACACGCGTGCGCGCACGCGCACACTCATATACATGCACACACNTAGTGCCCATCTTAATAAGATTGAGCTATCTATTCCTCCCAAATCCTCTACAAAATTGTTTCGCATTGTCATATTCTGACAAGATCATCAGTTTGATAAAGGTGATTTAGTCTGAATGTGTATTGCTTTGCATTTCATTCAGCTGTCTTGTATTATAGGTGAGACTATGGAAGATGTCAAGGAAGATACTTTAACATTTTGGGCAGAATACAAGTTTATTTCTGAACAGATTTGTGAAGGATAAACATTTGCTTTCAAGAATTTTTAAAACTATTCAGCACTTATTTGTTGAAACCACAAATCTAAAAGCGCCTAGAAAGATAAAAGAAATGAAAATCTTGCATTCGCTTTTTTTCAGCCAAGGACAGACCCGGTTTAATTGTAAGTCAGATTGTTACAAAATAAGTTTGGGGAGAAAGATGCAAAATAGGCGTACAATTAAAGCATAGCCTTAAACATAATGAGCAAACAATGCCAACAATGCATCAATTCAGCTGTGAGTTGCCTGGAACGAGAGGTCTATTTATCCCAATAGTTGGGGTAGAGCTCTCTAAGCATAAGAAATCATCAAATTATGCCTTCTAACAACAACATAATCACAAGAGATTGTGATAGATCAAATGGTCTCAGTTGCTGGATTGCACAATTAAAGTCAAAAATTCATAATTTACATCATTACAAAGACGCAAAGAGGGGCAAACATACCATAAGGGCATTACAACCTGCGAAAGAGTTTAGGCCGCTCTAAAATATCAGAGCTAAAAACCATATAATCAGCATTTTTAAACCCATTATTTCATTCCATAAACAATTACTGAACATTCTGAGGGTGGTTCCTTTTATGTTTCACCATCTGATTTTACGAGCCACCAAAAATTTAACGTAAGCAGGTAAATGCTGACATTAGAAAAGCCTCTCATTTCTAGCTCTCAATATACCAATGCCAAGCAAATTCACAAGTTGAGTCTTTTTTCAGCAGAGTGATTAACAAAGCTTTCGGCTGACAAAGCTGAGTTCATAGTAGTGTAAAAACCAAATTTCTAAGTGGCCGGAATAACGTACTACATTGAAAGAATAGGTGGGGACACCCTCCTATGGATATTATCAGAAAGAATGTTGATGATCTTAAGCTAGCATGCAAGTGGAAAGTGAGACTCATGGATAAGAGACATGTGTTGATCCAACTAACAGTGGCTGAAGACTACATCAGGATTTTCTCTAAGAAATATCTTAATATCGAAGGCAAATCAATGAAGTTACTCAAGTAGTCTCCTAATTTTGACCCAAATCATGAAACTCCCACTATACCGGTATGGTTTAGTTTACCTGGTCTCAAGCTGCATTTTTTTCACCATCAGGTTCTCTACTCTATTGGGGCTATTCTTGGGGATCCTCTAAAACTAGATCTACCTACTTTCAACCTAACCAGACCCTCGGTGGCCATAATACTTGTGGAAAGAGATATTACTTTACCTGATGTCACTGAAGTCTGGTTGGGCACAACCCATAATGGTTATTGGCAA